>OZ012685.1:5249418-5256918 GCA_963942565.1 Maea johnstoni
GTACTATGACAATATAGGAAGTTATAATTAAACACACACACACATACTCTCTCTCTCTCTCTCTCTCTCTCTCTCTCTCTCTCTCTCTCTCTCTCTCTCTCTCTCTCTCTCAAAATGACGTAGATGTACTAGTACTGCCTGCATAGCAACTTATTAGCAAGTACATAGTTGGTCAATAAATGATATTTAAAGGTCATTTGTTATGGTAGGATTCATTCATTATGGGTAAGCCTATATGCTCTGTACTGTGTCAATATATACCTACCCGCAATGAACTACTGGTATGGGTCCCAAAGGGGTGGGTGCAGTTTTTAATCTACAAATTTTGCTTCGTCATTTGCAAGTCAGTCTGGCCGATAGAGAAGTGTGTTACATTTGTGAAAGGACAATGATAAATATTTTCATGTTCCACCCTCCGACGTATTAGATTTGGTTTGAACAAATAAAACTAATTGGCCAAGGGACAAAAGTCTAGTATTTTCTGTTTGTATCACACCAGAAAGAGGGATAGAACAAACAACTGAACCTGCCCTTTTGGGGCACATTGGGGCGATTCTATTTTGATCCTTTTTCGTTTTATTTCACGCACTTTTATATTTTTTCACAAATAAAAATCCATACTTAATCATTTCATTTTTTCTTTTCAACTAGTTTTGAAAAGGCATTAAGTGCCATTTTATGATTAACATTGCTTAGATAGTACCTCTTTTCTCATACTTAACTGAAAACCTCAAGCAAATCACTGTGCCTATTTAGTGTTTAGTTACTGCATATCACATCAAAGTGAACCTTCCAAAAATAGGGCACTGGTTTAAGATGTGGATAGGCAGAAGTAGCCGTAAGCACTTACCTTATATCGTTTGTTTTTCAGAAAGTGAAGGCAGTGTCACAAGAACAGGTTCCGAAAGTGAAGGCAGTGACAGAAGAACAGGCACCATCACCAAACGTAACAGCTGAGCCTCAACAACCTCTTCAAGATTGCAAAGAACTACCTGATGGTAAGTGGAAAATTGTACCCCTTAAAAGTGTCACATTCACGTGCGTGTGTGTGTGTGTGTGTGTGTGTGTGTGTGTGCTTCTGAATTGTGAGATCACCTCCCAAACTAAAATGATAGTGGTCACTGAAGCATGGGTGTTTTGTACGATCGATCTCACAATGTTATTTACAAATATCTTTCTTTGTTTTGGTCTAATTAGGGTTAAGGTTAGTAATAGGGTAGAATACGCCAAAATAAAATAAAAAGTTGCTTTATAATGGGAAAGATGGGGAACCATCGCACAAATCAGAAATACAGGGCTATGTATGTGTGTGTGTGTGTGTGTGTGTGTGTGTGTGTGTACAAACAGCAATTTTACTGCAAAACAGCTTGTTTGAAAAAAGTCATACTATTGGATGAAGAAGGAGGAAATATATTCTTATTCCACTTTGAATATCGAACACAATGGGACCACATTCGTATCATCATCTATAATCTATCACTATTTGATACTCAAAACTAGTTTTTGAAGTGAAGATAATCTGGTAAAATTCAACAAAGTGAGAAGTGTCAATAACCTTCCCAGCACTTGTTCAATCGTACCCGAGGCTCTGTGATATTTGGTCACTTTGAATTCTGTTCAGTATATGGCCCAGATAATCACATTTAATCTGATTATGAGGAAAATGTCTAGACTTATACTGAGGCTAATTTTGTCCAAAGTACAAGATTTTTGATAACCACCTAAACCCTACAATGTTGGTTTTGGTATTCATTAGATAGCTCTCACTGAGTGCTCTCTGATGAGTGGCCATAATTTTGCATACTTTTGTATAGGTTAAAAATATCATGAAACATCTCAAAATGACCCTGTATTCTCAAACTAACCCAATGAGCTACCTTAAGTGCTGCAAGAATTTAAGAATTGGAAATACTCTACAGTAGTTGTAGTCTAATATTTTTTTATATCATTTCACTTCACTTGTATCTTTTTCTTATACATTTATTCAGGTACTACCGGAGTGTATACAGTGCACGCTGCTAACACTACAGTGCAAGTTAGATGTGAGGCCCCTTGGACCGTCTTTCAACGTCGTTTTGATGGCTCGGTAAGCTTCGACAGAACTTGGCTCGAGTACGAAGATGGTTTCGGGGACATTGGCTCAGAATTCTGGCTGGGAAACAGGAACCTTCATCTTCTAACAGCACGCGGTGGTTCTCACTCTTTTCAATTTGTGATTCGTTATAGCAATGAACCCAGTATTGTTAATGGTACATATGGTAGTTTTTCGGTGGGAGATGGATCTGACGATTATCGGCTGCACATTGACCAGTTCCAAGGCGGGAACGGGGGCAATGCTTTCATGTACGATGCACCACATAACCACACCGGAGCACGCTTCAGTACTACAGACAGGGACAACGATGGCAGCATTAAAAGGTGCGCCACAGAGTACGAGAGTGGCTTTTGGTTTGATGGCTGCTGGTACATCAATCCCAATGGCTTATATCGACCTTCTGTTACATGTGATGGAGATATTGGTTGGAATTGCATCTCAAATTATCTAACTGGAACTCGACCAGTTGTGGGCACTGAGCTAAAACTTTGCCCTAACTGAATCATTATAATCCCATTATTGTTCCACTGTTATTGTATGATAGTGTGGAAAATTACAATGGTCTTACTGAAATTCGGGTTCAACGTCCTTTAAGACAATCTAGGACATATGTCAGTTAGTACTTCCGCACTTTCTTACTACACTGGGAACCATTTCTGCAATGTATACGTCCACTTAACCAAATCAAAGAACATTTAAATTGCAATGGAGTGACTTTGCAAGGGATCGAAATATGTAATTTTCTGATTTATACTTTTTAAAGTGACTTTTACTCTAGAGCATTCAATTCATTTAAATTCTTTTTTGAATTGCACACATGTGCAACAGGGTTTCTGTTCTCCATAGACATGCAACTCATGACAAATAAAAATATATTTATTTTCCGCCATTGGTTTATGCAGGTTGGCAACTATTCATAATTAGCAAAACAAAATAACATAAAAGTGATACATACTTCAAAACACCCTTTTTGAATTTAAAAACTATATATGTACAATAAAGTCTGCTTATCTGAAATCTAATTTCAAATTGGCGCGTTAAAGAAAACGATTCATTCGCGTTATAATTGTTAATTACAATAGAACGATCTAATGGTTGCACTTTATTCAGTGGGATTTCAAAAACGTAGAAAATGCGCAATATATAGTGCGTCAATAAATAAATAGTGCGATTATATAGGGAAAGTAAGTAAATCTGAAAAATCATCCACACATCCACACACACTCATATATATATATATATATATATATATATATATATATATATATATATATATATATATATATATATATATATATATATATATATATATATATATATACATATATATATATATATATACATATATATATATATATATATATATATATATATATATATATATATATATATATATATATATATATATATATATATATATATATATATATATATATAATTAGTTAGAATACCTCCTATATAACGCATTAGATTATACAGAGGGTTTGAAATATTTAGTAGGTGTATAACCATAAATGTAAACCATGAATGTACTACGAGAATAAAGAAGATGGAAATGAATACATTGAAAATGTTGTTGTTTTTTTTACCCATATTGACTTTCTACTTCATCATAGACTTTCTAACGTAAACCTAAAGGCAGAAGGAAAGTTAGGTGTTTTTCTCTAATTTTGGCAGTATTACTGTTATTATAGTGCTTATGGTTTTGTTCAAATTTTCTAAGCCAACTATTATAAATTTGTTGTTTGTTCGAGTGCAGTTTGAATTACAAAGTTAACCAATCCATTTTGTGACATCTTGCCAAATGTCTTTAGAGTCGTTTCTGTTTTCTAGTAACATTTGCATATCACTATAGGTGGCACTCCATATTGCGACCAATTCGTAAAGTTAAACAACGCAATAATTGATAATTGATTTTCTGTAAATTCGCAAAATTTACCCTACACAATCTTTTGTGAATCTACAGTATCTCAAATAGACTTTTGTACATGGGAGACCATTTCCCCAGGAACTGTGTTTTTATTACACATTGCTACGTATCCTTCTTTTGACATGCGTGATTTTAAGATATGTTGAATTTGTGACAGCGTGTACGTAGAAACAAATAAACAAAATAATAATATGCCACGAAATGCATTGTAATTGTAAAGGAAAAGGTTGAGTTATTAATTAGGGATACAAGTGCATAAATCATATTCTAATTATAAAGCATGTCCTTTTAGCTTATCCAGGTCATAATCGCCCGCTGTGTCACATAGAGAATTTGTGTTCTAAGAAGATTCGAAAATAATACAGAAACTGCCATATTTTAAGAAGTAGGATGAAAGATTGTACTTTGCATTAAATTCGTTCAGATCCAAAGCAAGCCATAGTGAAATATATAGGCTAGCAATTATTTGTGTTTTAAAAAAGATTTCGAAAATAATAACGAACTAAGCTCGCAGGCGGCGAAGCACCTAGCGAGCGTAGCGCTTAAAATGATAATGCGCGAGATACTTCATTGTTGTCAGGGGGACGATGGCCTTCATTTTTCATCAACCAAATTTTCGGACGTCCGGGTCCTGCTGTCAAAAGGGAAGTGACATCAGAGTCGCGTGAAATGGGTAAACACTGAGTTTTGTTATGCTAGTTCCCAGGCCTAGTTGTCTGGTCTACAAAATATAAACTACAGAAACTGCCATATTCCCAGAAGCAGGATGATGATTGTACTTTTAATTAAATTCGTTTAGATCCAAAGCAAGACATAGTGAAATACATAGGCTCCCAAATCTTTGTGTTTTAAAAAAGATTTCGAAAATAATACAGAAACTGCAATATTCCAAGATGTAGGATAAAAGATTGTACTTTTCATTAAAGTCATTCAGATCCAACGCAAACCATAATAAAATATATTGCCGTCAACAGAGACACCTTTTAGAAACTGTTTCCTCTTAACCCTTATGATGCTGGTGGCTAATTTGGCAAATAAAAAATTATGCAAAAAATCTAAATAATGACTGAAACCCTGGCACAATGGGTACTCATCTGAGAGTAATCGGCGAGAGCTTTCAAATGAATACTAATATGACAGGGTTTCAATGTTTTTCAAAGATTTTTGCATTCTTGTGCTTTGGACAAAAGTAGGCTCAGCATTAGGAGTGTTAAAATCATTTATGAACAAAGAATGAATTGAACCAGCATAATACGTCACTATAGGTAACCAGGTTTGATCACCATGATATCGTTAGACTATCTATAAAATCAATTGAGATAGGATTGTTGACCATTTCTATGTTTCGTTCAGAATTACTTTTTGCCCTACATTCTGACTGATAGGGTGAAATGTTTTTTGACACGTTTGCCTACGTACTTATCATCTGAATTACCGTAAATTCAGAAATGATTGCGTTAGTTTAATTTCTGCGTTTTTTAGCGTTTAGCCTCGGACGCAAAATTAGAATTCGCAATGATTAGTGCTGCCATTTTAAGTGTATAGCTTGCACTCCATGCAAAGTAAAAAAAACCCGCAAAAATTGAAATTCTGTAAATTCGCAAATTTACTCTACACAATCTTTTGTGAATCAACAGTATATTTTCCATGAATTGTTGGAAAATGGGTCCATCGCCAAAATGAAATTCAGAGAAATAAGATTCGCTACAATTGCGTTTTGAATACAATTTTTCTTCCACAGTCGTGTGTATGTTATTTCAGTTTTCACAGGCTACTAGATATAATGAATGTATCCCTTTTGTCTTTGATATTAACCATTTTTTTGCATAAAAACTGTGTATGATTCCAAATGAATAACAATAAACATGCACTGTATGGAACTCTTCAATGTGTCAGCGATGAAGAAGATCAATGCAAAGTATGATCTCAGCCTCAGCGATAGAAATGACATCAAAGGCGCTCAACATTAGGCCTAAGGGTATGTAGCGAGCCAGTACAAAATGGCACATATGCTCTTTCAAATATCTAGATAAAGGCTACAGATTCAATGAAAAACAATCGTTTGTAAAATGTAAGGTAAAATGACGAGAGACTGCTGTAGCACGATTTCTGCGTCAAAGTTAAGAAATTGTATTAGTCATGTGTATGTATGTATAATTAATGACTGTAATATATACAGTGGAACCTGTCAAATTGAACACCTGTATACATTGAACACCTGCGTACATTGAACAATTTTTCATGTCCCGGCACACTCCCATTGAAAATCAATGGGAGGCTACCTGGATACATTGAACAGCTGTCTACCTTGAACATTGAACATCAAAATTGTTCCCGCAGGCCACATTTAACCTGTCTACTTTGAACATTCTGCACTGATTTGAAAGATTTCACTGAAAATAAGGACAAATGAGATACATAAGATAAACTGTTTTGTTAAGGTGATGGGTACCATTGCAAGCCAGTTAAAAGCCCTGTCCCAAAACACACCTCAAAGCAGCGTAATCCTATAACTAGGTGTATCTCCAGGTTCCTGAGTGTTATCAGGTAGAGAATATCATCGCCACCTGTCATTATTCAATCCATATTCTGTTTTATTTCAAAATTTACAACTTTTCTTTTAAATGACATATTCTCATCAATTACGCAGGTGATGGTTACTGCAGGTTCAGAGTTACTTTAGGGATATCATTGACTATGCCCAATAAGAAGTATTTTTTTGATTTTTTACTTCTGAAGAGTTTTACAGGCCATAACGTTGAAAATTTTAGTTAGAAATCCCCACACTTGGTAACCTCACTGTGCTCATAGCTAGCACCTATTTATAGCATCCTGACCATAAGCCATTGTCTTGAGATCGTCGATGTGTATCTTTGTGCAACCGTCTTTTGTTTCAAGTGCTCAGAAGTGATCAGCGAGGTATGTCCGCTACTATCAAAGGGGTTCCCATGCCTCTACACACGAGATATCTCACTAAAATTTTCAATGTTATGGCCTGTAAAAATCACTGACAATCACGCACAAATTCAGGTAGATATTATATAATGCAAAGGAATAATTGCGATCATCTCTTTATTGTTAAAAAAATGTGTTCGAAAATAAAAAGCGATTCTTCCCTTGCAAATATATATGTACATACTTAGTATATATATATATATATATATATATATATATATATATATATATATATATATATATATATATATATATATATATATATATATATATATATATATATATATAGATATATATATATACATGTGCATCAGCTTTACTGAGGCACCTTTTACCCCATAGCCTTTTTGTGTGTCACAAACTAGAAGTGCGTTTCTGCTAAGTTCCTGATGTTTTAATACCGACCTACTAAAATAGGTCTATTCTTTGTCTGTCTTTATCAAGTTTAGTCGTAAAACTGTGTGATAGAGCATCCATGCGTCCGATACTATAGTTAAAAAAATACAATATCTTTTTTATA
>OZ012685.1:5261918-5308393 GCA_963942565.1 Maea johnstoni
ATTCACCCGAAGACTTGGTTTGGTCATATCACTATGCGATTCGATTTGGTAGGATGTGCGGTGTGAATTGTTTCCATCCTCACTTGGGAAATAGAGATATTATGATAATAAGCTTGGAAATCGTCCCTATTCCAACTTGCATGTAGATTCATCAACACTATCATGAGATTAATACCTCCAGGGCAGTAACATGTTAACTATAACACATACTCTAGTATTCAACCCATGTTGGTTTTCATTCATCTCAATAGGCAAAATCAGACATTAATCTAAAAGGCCATTATAAATTATTCAGCTTCGTTGCAAGAATGAAATTAACATGCACCACTGTAAATCAAGCATTTCGGAATGCCAAAATAGTCTTACTAGATGTTAATTGTACAGAAATCATATGAGAATAAATCTGATACCAAGCAATTGCATTTTCATGTAGAAATATTCCTATAGTGATGATCAATTACGAATCTCATGCCTCCGGGTGACATTGACCACTTATTAAGCATATCATCACACCATTGGGAAGATGATTAATGCCCACCCCCTCAAAAAGATTAGTAACAAGTCATGTCTGTCACTACAATACAGAAAAAAACATTCAAATACATTAAAGAAACAAGAGGAATGGGCAGAGATGATTCATTCTTATCTAAAATTGCATACAACAATAGTACCTCTGCAGACAAACTGGAACTGCAGGAAAACAACTTATCTATACCCAAGTTATGCATGATAATGTCAAGAACCATGTGACCCGAGAAAATACAATGTATCCCAGAGCAGTGGTAAGTAGATACAAACTAACAGAGCAGTAGTCAGAGCGGGTCAGAGCAGTGCTGCGTGTGAGGGTCAACACATTGTTACAAAGTCACAAGTCACACAAACTCCAGACCGTACTCTGGTAATGGTGATTGTTAGACACTTCAAACAAGAAAGAGACAAGTGGACAAAGTAGACAACAAAGTTGGTACCCTCTTGATGAACATTATTATAGATATTGTGATTTTAGCCGCTCAAAAAATAATCTCTAGAAACAGGCAAATAGGTTACACCCTTGCATTAGCGCAAATGAGACGCAAGCTTTATGATCAGATGATTTAAGAAAATTTACCTGCCAAATTTTCATTTGCCAAACAAAATTTCAATACAAAGTGGGACTAAATTGAAGATGATCTTTGTAATTATAGATTGCAAACTGATTAGAATATGTCTGTATGCTATAACCATGGATTATTGATGAACAATTGGTTATTGTCTTTGTTGATATTTCTTTGTAATTCATATACTTCTCTGTGGTCTATGTAATGCATTATCAATGGCATTACTCTCACTGTCACAATGGATTGGCATGAATGCATGGGGACAATAAAAATCAGCTGTTTACAGCCAATTAAAAACAAACTGTTCCAAAACTTTATTGAACCTATAAGGTTGTTTGCAATACAGCCATTCCACCTTATCAGTCCACATAACGAAATTTGCATGACCCTCGACCCCCTAGGGAAAAATACTGCATGAATACTGGCTTACTTGGTATCAGCCAGTAGCTAGGTTCAATGTGCATCAGAGTCGTGCATAACTTGTGTCATAACTCTAGCAAAAAAAAAATTCTGAGGCCGGAAGAGTAACAAGGCGAACGGACTAACGTGTCCTCAGCAAAGGTTAAATTATGATTTTGTGTGAAAAGATAAAAAAAACAGATTGTATTAGGAAAACCTCATCTATATTTATTGGAAACATTTTGAATTTTGATATTTATGACACTAAAACAGAATATTTCATTTTAAAATATACATTATATAGGTATTTACATGTGTCTTCAATTTTTGTTTGTACATTTCACATCAACCTGTTTTATGCTGGACATGTACCATATTAAATAGTATTCAATGATGTTTTGGTTTCTGGATCTGCCGAAACATCTCAACTTTTTGATAAAATAACAAAAAGTCTGAGACCAAGTTTTAAGAAAGGCCCACAGACCTCGAAATGCGGTAAGGTTGGTGCGTATCGATAACAAGCGCAACTTACAATCGCATACTACCACCCTATAAATGTACTCGTGGAAGTTCTTCTTTTTGCATCTAAAAGACCTTCAGGCACACTACAAATAATGATTGTAATAAATCCAGAAAGAATTATTTCTAAGCCTGCAGTGAAGCATAAGTTCGAAAAACCGTATCGTACAAACGTTGTGTAAGTTGCTAGGCAATCCGACATTGCCATCTATCGACAAGTGTACAGACTAAAATAATGAGGTAATGGCCTCGTTTTCATTTGTGACGTCAAGAGGGGATGTTAGGCCATGCTGCCATACTCGTCAAAATCAGCGGTGAGTGTTCTTTTCATAAAATTTTTCGATTTCTAATCATGGGATCTTTGAAAAATCAGTGTCATTTTGGGGGTAGGGTAGTATAGAAGCTCCGCTAACAGAAACTTTAAGATGACAGTGTGTATTTTGCGTAAAGTTTAGTAAAGTTTGAACTGTTGTGCTCGTAAATAAATGAAAACAACATGGCGGGGTGGTATTAACATGTTGATTTGAGTTGAGGACATTTTCGTTACGTGATGTTTCATTTGTACGTTACGTTTTTGAGGACATGGCTTATTTTGACACTTTTCTTTACTTTTTCAGCCGGATAATGCATTCTACGCGGGCCAGACCCCTTCCTCTAAGCAATGCTGAGTGGCAACCGAGATATTGGGTGACGAAACTTGCTGAACTGGGTGCTACCTTCATGAAAAGGGAAAGGGAAAGGGTGAAAGGTTATCAAAAGAATGTAGCAGACATGATAGAAGAAGAGAAGGCAAATAACAGGTTAACCAATATCAGGGTCAGGAGACACCGTAAGAAGAGACTGGAAGAGAAACTGGCTGCTCAGGCTGATGTGGAGGAAGATGAGGACTGGTCAACTGATGGATCTAACGGTGATGATGCTGATGATGAGACGGAGGATGGTACTGGTCCAAAGTCTACTACTCAAAAGAGAAAACGTGTCGAAAAAGCTGTTTCAAAATTGAACCGACAGGTTACAAAGCATGAGGAACAGATTAAGAATCTCAAAGCTCAGAAATGGAAATACCAAAGGAGATGCAAGAAGATGGAGAAGAAAGGATCAAGTGACATTACAAGGACAAGTAGTAGTACTGTCACATCTGCAAGCCAGGGGACTACAGTACATGATAGGTAGTCTCCAGTGTTTCATCCAGTTCCAGTGGTAGTGCCACTTGAAGCTATGCAAGCTGAGCAAGGCATCACTGCTCAGACACCACGCAGCAAGACCAACCAGCTCATCCGAGACAGTGGCCTTACCCCAAGGAAAGTCCCAGCTGGCATCAAGAGGAAACTGATCTATGCGAATGTGGTGGAGGATGAACTACAAACTGCAGCAAAGAAAAGTGACCAACACAAGGAGCTACTCACAGAACCCCTCACTCCAAGTCCTGATGCCTTTGTGAAATCTTACCAGACGGAAGAGGCAGTTAAGGGGTTGGTGGATAAAGTTACAGCCACTGAGGTTACTGTCCAGCAGTGGTAGAAAATTCTAGATGTGAGAGATGACAAACGCAGAGTCAAGGTTGTCAGTACCGACATGCCACTGTCAGAATTCAAGGACAAGTTTGTCCAAGACTTTGACAAATTTTCAGAGCACAATGCCAGAGCTAAAACTCAGTACACACAGCTACGCCAGCTGAAAGAAAACCTGCCAGCTAACCGCATCATAATCCAAATGGATTTCACAAAAAAATTCATGTGTGCATCTACTGATGTTGTCCAGAGTGCATATTGGAACCAGGCTACTGTTACGTTACACCCCTGTGTAGTGTACTACAAAGAGGGAGAACAGTTGAAACATACAAGCTATGTTTATGTATCTCATTTGAATCAACACAACTCCAGTATGGTGATCACTATTTTGAAAGCACTCATGAAGAAGGACCTTCAAGCTCTGATCAGTGAAAAGGGAATCGAAATGGTCCATTATATTACAGATAGCCCATTCTCACAATATCGCAATAGGGTGATGTTCGCTGCTGTTGCTAATCACAAAGATCTTTTTGGCATCGAGGCCAGGTGGAAATACTTTGAGTCAGGTCACGGGAAGGGCCCCTGTGATGGCATTGGGGGCAGTGTCAAAAGGATGGCTGAGCAAGCAGGCAAACATGAAACACGTATGGCTGATGCAGATAACTTCTTCAAATGGGCATCTGAAACTGGTGGAGCTGTAAACTACACTTGGATTGGCCAAGAGGAGTATGATTTAGCCCAGAAAGAGGTGAACATGCTTCAAGCCCAGATTGCAGCTGTGAAGGGCACTGGCAAGCTCCATGCAGTGAGCAGTGGATCTGATGCATACCGTGTTTTATGGAGGGCTACTTAGACTTGTAATTGCATCCCAGAGTGTGGCAGTGAATGCAAGTGGGAGGAATGTAGTCTCCTTCCTCCTAAGGCAAAAGGGAAACTCAACAAATTCACCCCATGTCTTCAGTGTGATTGGCTCTGTTTCTGTCCCAATGGTCCAGTTGTATATGAGCTTGAAGCTGCTAGAAGGTTCTTCACTCTCAATGCTACCTCCCTGGAGAAATTTCTGTCAATCCAGCAGACCGATGGGAAGTGAATAACAGAGGCAACGTACAAACTAAGTGTATTCACACTTCATTTCCTAAGTTATTTCAAATGTTCTGTTGCATGTTTAAATGTTAAGGTTTCATAACTTCTATGCATAATCATTACATCTGTTAAAAGTATTAGGGATGCTGGTTTAAAGTGTTTAAACCATTTTTATATTGTATATTTCTCAAAATGAGTCACAAATGACATTGTGAAGATGTTTTATCTCCAATAACATTCCATATATGTGATTTATTCAATGTTATAATTGTGTTCGATTTTAGTTTGCAAGTATTACTCCAATCTAGTCATAACTTACTTCCTTTAATGATGTTCAAAGGTCCAATCATTTTGAAGAAGATCTGCGCAACTTACACAACTTACTCAAACACTCCATTTTGAAGTTCAGTAGTAGTGTAAAAGTGCTGGGAAACTTGCAGATATTTTGTACTGATGCTGTGCCAAAGCGATAATTTTGATATGATTTCAATAGCGCAATGTATAACTTTCCTATATATATATGGTAATAATGGACATTAGATGCTTACCTACCAAGTTTCAAACCTTCACATTGAGATACAACTTAAGGTAGCAGACCTGAAATGTACAAACTATTTTAGTCAAAACTTCAATGCCCGGGGGGGGGGGGCACTCAGGTACAGAGGGGGGCCGCACCTTAGTTACGTATTTCGCGGAAGAAGGGGTCTTTTTTTAAGACCTCCGCATGTCCGCGATTTTGTAAAAGAAGGGTACTTTTTTGTACCCAGGTACGAAGTATGTGGTCAAAATCCCCTTACAATCCACGAAATATACGCGGCTGTGACGCCGAGTGACTCCCGAAGTGACTAGGCTTCCGAGTTTGCTGCCGCCACTTGCTGCCGTTAGACACGCAGAGGATTATAAAATCTTAAGTTAAAATACGTGTTCCCGTTCATCCAATGTCAGTGTTTTGATAAAAGAAGGGGTGTTTATTTAGTCGAAAAAATCAGCGTTTTATTAAAATAAGGGTGCTTTTTTGGCCAGAAATCAGTGCTTTAGGGGTATTTTTTAATTTTGATAACGAACGTATGCGCCCCCCTAAATACCCAAGTGCCCCCCCCCCGGGCTTCAATGCAAGTCAGTGTGAAGAGATGTTGTATAAACTAGCTTCATGCAGTTGGAAATTGTTTCCATCATTATGAAAAGGTCAAATAATTATGAGTAGTACAATATAATTCACCATTGTAGCCTTTGAAAGGTGTTGCCAAGCGAGAAGATATACCTCATTTTTATTTATTTTATACTTTTATACTTTGAAGTGCCTTCCGGGTGAAATTTAACATACCAAAGTGGCTCAGCCTTGCCAACGATTGTTGGGATAGGTGCTTGTGATATCTATGTATATTTCAATTTCGTATTTGACAGGTTTCTTCAATAAACCTTTTGATTTTTAGACTGTATTCATGTGTTTTCCATTTTACCATTTTCTGCAACCTACAAACGAAAAAATTAACAGGTTTTTATAGCCATAACACATCATACAAACTGCATTCATACATCACTGAGCTTAAGACAACAACACGTATATATCTAGAAAGTCCGTAATATGTTCTTTTTAGATATATTAAAGTCGTTATTGTAGGCCCAGTAATATCACAGAGAAATAATCGAATGAAAACGCCTTGAACAGACACTTTGATTTCCTGAAATTCTCGGCAAAATATGTCTGTTTTAATTTGATGAATTCTCGCTTATTACTTGGCCTAAGACAACACATTTTAAATATTTAGAAAGGCGGTTATATATTCTTTTGAATATATTAAAATTGTAATTGTGGGTACCGGAATCATGACATCGTTAGAAAGAGCATAAAGAGCTCGATCCTTGGCTGCTAATGTTAGCTGTTCTTATCTCCTGAAATTAAGCTGCTGCGTATACGGCTGTGGTGTGCACGAGTTGCAGCTAGTACTATTTTTTTGGCAAAGTTTCTAAATACAGCAATGTAATTATACAAACAACAATTGGAAATGAAAGCTACATTTCATATTGCATCAAATCTAGCGAGGGTGTACCAGGTCCAAACCTGTAGTGGTATATCAAAAATAGAAGTAACTGTATTTTTAGGTTTATGCAGATTCTCGCTAACTCCAAAATGTGTGGAATGGATTGAACAGATATACTACCGTTTCAGAAATGACTCCTAGTGTTTGCAAAGTCTGGTTGTTGATTGCAGAGATTAAGAAGTGTCATAATGGCGAGACGTTCTCTCTTGTTGCTGTTATTTGTGAAATGTATTAGAGTACAAAAAATATAGATATAAACTGTTGTTTTGCTAGATAGGTAGTCACTTAATTGTGGAACGCATCCATTGACAATGAATGTGAGAAAAGTTACGTTACAACATGGCATAAATATCCTCTTAACGTCATTCATATTAAAGCGAGACAAGAAACTAATTAACTGTGTTGAACGAGGAATTACCTTGAATCTTAGACAAATATCTGAATAGTCTGGGAGTTACCAAGTTACCAATATCAATCTTCATAGTGGTATCTGGTCTGTCAAAATATTCATTAACAAAAGACCAACCGAACGGCTTTGAACGAGCGCTACTCACCTTCTTATATAGCATTATTAAAATAGATTGAAAAGGGGCTAACAAACTGTATAAGATCTTAAATAGTAACAAGGCTAGCATTTGTTCTGATCAGGTAGTGAAATAGAATAAAAAAAGGAACTACGGATTTGAACACATGATTTCGAATAAGCCTTTATTTTTAGTCATAGAACAAATATTGATATATATATATATATATATATATATATATATATATATATATATATATATATATATATATATATATATATATATATATATATATATGTATGCGTGTGTCTGAGATACATCCATTTTAGAATACCTCACAACAAAATCGCAACAAAAAGGAAAAATGAAAATCCTTGATGATGATGAGAAATGCTGCTTCTGTAGTGAGGTAGAAACATTAGAACATGTATTATATAAATGTGAAAATGCAGATTCCTTTTGGAAGGATCTACAAACGTGGGTGAGAACGGTACTATGCACTAAGGTTTGTAGCATACATTACTGGATTTCACAATTCTATCACAATTCTATCTTGAAAGCCAAAACCTTCATCTTAGGTGGACTAGAAAAAAAGGACAAACTGCTTAATTTGATAATCATGGCAGCAAAATCGATAGTATACTCGAGTAGAAACAAAAGAGTCTGATTGATACTTGACCAAGTCAAGTTTATACTTCCCAAAAACTGTTTTATATTGAAAAACACTAGGCAGAAACAAATGATAAACTCCCAAAGTACTGAGGTTTATGGCATCCATTATATTGAGAACTCGTCAATGTATAAGATAATGGTATACAAGGCTCTCATGTGTGCCGATATATAATATATACATCAAAGACAAGCGTACAACTGCATTCCTTACCACGTGTCCAGCTGCACTATTGTGACAATAAAAACAATTTCAAACTTTAAAAGTGCTGGTGCTTCTAAAAATGAATGATTATACTTATTCAATAATATACTTGTTGCAAGGCATACACGTCAGGATAGGTGCTTATTATACAGTTACATACATCATACAAACTACGTTACATATACTGATCATTTCTTGCTATACAGTTCTGATTTTTAAACATGGCTATTATGGTAGGTCAAAACCATTCGATAACACAGGCTGTATTCACGGGCTGTATTCATGTCCTATATTCAACTCATCAAAACAGTTTATGGCCATGCGCCCGAACAATTGTATCTACTACCAGCTAAACTAATCAGTAGTGCAGAAGGAAACAAAGCCAATAACACAATTCATGAGATTTTTCAATGAATAACATATCTCCGGTCAAATCTGCTGGTAGAATAATTCTTAGTAGGTCAGATGGCTGTCGACTATAACTTCTAACTACAGCAGAGTGGCATTTCTCGCTTAGCTTTTGAACACCCTGCAGACATGACATGGAGGATTTACTACATAAAAGGAAATCTCCCAATACAGACAGAGACAAAGTTAGCATATTAACATATTCCATAACTACAAGGAAAGCTTACAGAGATGTGTTACTTACATAAATATATATTCATGTATATATCATTCAACATAAGTTCCAATCACCTTACACGAGCTAAGTTGAAACACCATTTTTGTCATAGTGCTGAATCCTTGCAACTTAATCAAGCCTCTTTTCTTTGCGTAACTCTGATATTATATGGTTTTGGTATAGCTAGGATAGCATTTTCGATAGTATCAATGGTAAACTCACTGTCAGATGGAGGTGAGATTGTGTAGTTCTGGACAAACCTGCATATGGCTAAGAAGAGATAGGACCTAGCAAGGCTTTCACCTACACACACGCGACGACCTCCCCCGAAAGGCATGAAATTAAAGCGTTTGTCAGACAGTGTACCATCTTTATCAAGGAATCTTTCTGGTCGAAACTTCTCTGGTTCTGGCCAATCTTCTTCATTGTAGTGAATAGCCCAGAAATTGATCATGACCATAGTGTCCTTAGGAATATCATACCCACCTGCAATAAGATTGGATATTATTAATATTTTTCAGAAAATATTGTATGATTGCCGTATGCGCAGATACATTCTATTTCGCAACTTCATGAACTTATGAAAGTTTGCTATGTTTGTGTTTTGGTTCAAACAGCTAGAAAGGGGTGAGGGTCCGTTGCAAATGAGTTTTCCCTAATTTACGTTACTGAGTAGACCATACTAAGAAAATGGCCATTAGATAGGCAACTATTTTGTTGCATTATGGATGGTTTCTTAAGTTTCTTCTGCTGTTATATGCATTCAATATGTAAACTGAATTTGTAAAATTTAAAGGCACTGGTAGATAAATGGGTTAACTAGGTAGAGGCAGTACATCGCATGTCACTTTATCTATATTTCAAGTTTTTTCTCAAGGTCGACTTAAACAATCACACTTGGAATTCTCCGGTACACATATTAGCTGGATGCTCTGATACTTATCAAAGATTGTGGAATTAAAATTGAAATTAAAACAATTATAACTACGAGATATGTCTCAGGCAATGCATTTAGCTAATTTTGCTTTAACAGCTGTACAAACATCCAAAGCGTAACAATATCTTTGATACATATGAAAGAATGTTATATTCTATGTATTTTAGGTTGTTTAAAAAGCATATTCTTATTTTACCAAGTTTTGTATTCCTCAAGGTTGCTAATGGCACCCCAACAGGAGTAACGGCACGTCGTAGTATCTCTCGCAGTGTGGCCTCGGCATACGGCATAGTGTGCCTGTCAGATAAAACAGGTAGACGCCCACCTGGAACAGATACAAATAATGTAAAGATCGTTACATGAAACGGAGTTCTAATCAATTAAATAATTTCATCTACAGAAATGCATGTTACATCTGCTCAGTAGCCTGATGCTAGTGTGACCAGATTTAAGGGCGTTGATTACACCCGTCACATAAATTGTCAAACGTTCATGTCTTATTCAAACAGATGACATAGCATAATTGTATCTTTTCAAAATTCAGCAGTACTACAAATGGCCACTCGACAATATGAACATTTTATCATTAAAACATTTCTCCCGAGCGAATTAAATGTTATCCGTAAAAGCTTGTTGCCTGACCTCTTCACTATTTGATCGCTTCCCAATGTGTTTTCGATTATGGAATGCCATTACAGCAGAGAAAGGCTATTTTTCATTGAAGGAAAATAACTATTCACTAAAAAGAAATAAGCTGATTATTGATTGAAGAAAAATGAAATTTCTCCAAAGAGAAAGATTTTTCTTAAACGAAAATCATTTCTTACTGAAGAAAAACGTTGACTTTTTATTGAAGACAAACGACTTCTCTACAGTTAAATATGTTGAATAAGTCCAATTTTCAAGGAAAAGAGAAGGATTATTAGAATCCGTTAGTGTATCCCTTCACTGACAGGAATGCCAGACTTTGTTTTCAAACTTCTCTGGGGATCCTCTCTCAGCAGAAGTGCAGAGAACAAGCAAGTGTTTGATGGGTAATTTGTAGCCCC
This sequence comes from Maea johnstoni, assembly GCA_963942565.1. Lineage (NCBI taxonomy): Eukaryota > Metazoa > Annelida > Polychaeta > Spionida > Magelonidae > Maea > Maea johnstoni. Next base: position 5,272,579 of record OZ012685.1, read on the forward strand.
ATCCTTTTAAACACCGTTGGTTTCTGGTACCTTTCAATACAATTTCTTTGAATCACTTTTTTGTGCGATAAAGTTAATTATGACATTTAAAGTAGAAATACTGTGAATATGTCTTCTTGTGATATAACCTCGCTGAGTACTCTCAGATGAGTACCCATGTGCCCGGGTTTAGGTTATTTTTAGGGGTTTTGCATCATTTTACATTGGCCTAATAAACCAGCAGCAGCATAAGGGTTAAAGGTGTGCTAATATCAAACAGAAACGACTTTAAATCATATTTACCTACAACCTGGTCGATTTCATCTTGAAGCTTAACTTGCACATCCTGGTTTTCAGCTAGTAGAGCAAACGTCCACATCAGGAAAGTAATTGTTGTATCGATTGCAGCTAAAATAGAAGAACATTTTGACGTAGTACATTAGTATTTCATGAAGGGTCAACGTATCACATTTGTAGCATTTTTTACCCGGTAGGCCTATGCTCCCATGACTGAGTGGGTTTCCAAACTAGAACTGGTGTTTTACTGTATAGCAGATACAGACCGCCTATGGCTAGGTTACTACTTAATGCATATGACGACTCGGCTGTAATTTGAAATAAATCTGTACTTTTTTGCATTAAAGTAGTTTATGGAGTTCATTTTCTGGGCTACTCTACTCCTATAGAATTTTAAGCGCAAGAAAAGTAGATGTTATCAAAAAGTCGTGCAATGAGGACCACATTAAGCACAACATGACGACGCTCCGAGTGGGATGCAAGGGGCAAAATACTGATAGAAAGGGAAACACTTGTTAGTGTTATATGGGGTGGCTTCTTAAAATCTATATATGTTTTCTATTATTCGTGTTTGTATAAGATTTTTGTCATTTTTCAATTTCGAACCAATAAAACATAAGTTTGCGCTAAAAGCCAGATTAAACTAGATGAGTTGAACCAGTTGATCTCACCGGACATAGAAATTCATAGTTTTTATGTTTTATAGGGAATGTATGCAACTAGCAAATGACAGACAATAGATACACACAAATCAAATATAATCCAGTAATGGGACTAATGACCGTTTATTTTGAAATGTTGTTGATTATCAGATAAAAGTGCATTTTTCTAATTCTAGAGAGCAAAAATTTGAAACATGTCAGAAATTAAATATAATGTTAAGCTTACCCACCGTAGTCATCTTTTTGAGCAAATCAGTAACTATTAAATGCTCGAAATGCATATTTGAAACGACCATGTTTTGATAGAATTCAATATGGAGAAAAGTACCGAAACATTTCCATAATTGTGAGCAAGCCAATATATGGTTCTGTTATAATTAGCCTATAACCTGCTCAATAATGGCCTAGACAGTCATGTTCAAAAATATCAAGATTACTCTGTGCTCCCAAATTAACCCATAAGCCACCCTAAGGTTTATCCATAACTAACCATTTGTTAATGGTGAAGGAAACCAGAATGTCAACAACTAGGCAGTGGTGAGACACGTTTAGCAGTAAGGGGCAATGAAGGAATGGTCTCTCAAAGGCAGGTCAGCACATAAAGGCATCTTAAACTGCCGAGATAGGCCCTTAATGGAGTTGTCATTAGTGCAGAAGGATGATTTGCGCTTATCTCAAACGCTAACTACTATCTTCATTCATTCACTATTGTTGCCCAAATGAGTTGGAATGTATGGGAATATTTAAATATATAATGTGTTAGCTTATGGACATGATACTGTGACCTACAAATTAAGCAATACACTGTAGCAATATAAAATTGCATACACAGACACACTATCACTTGGTTCATAGACATGATGAGTATATCTTCATGTGTTCGCTATTTAAGTCGTCCTTAATGTATTATGTAAGAATAAAGCTTTACAGCGTCTGCCGTTCTTACATTCATACCTCCAAGAACATCGATAAAAATATATGCCAACTGGCTATCTGTGGTGAAGGATCTCAACAAGTCAGCATCCTCGTCATCTTCAGCATCCTGGTGCACTTTTATCAAATGATCTGTGAGGTCCTTTATTGAATCTAAAAAACAAATAAATGTTTGCCTTGAACAAGAGTGACATAGTCCTGCAGCAGGTGGTGCCCAATACACACCAACAAAAATATTTGTATCTAAACTACCTATGATGCTAGAAATAATTTCACAAACTTCGGTAAACTAATGAAAATGCTAAAGATGGGTGTCTTACGTCAACGAGTGAAACAATAGGTGCAGTCATCGTACCGTTAGCATTTTCATTTACGCGTATCAGCACTTTTTCTGCCATATAAACTACAACCGACTATTCAAGACAAATGTGGCAATAGACGAAAAATCGAAATTTACAATCTAAGCTTAATCAAGGCTTATCATGACTAGCCAGATTTTAATGGGGAAGAAACCAAACACATATAGAGTATTTTCACAAACTATTAAGGCCTTAACCCTTATGCTGCTGGTGGCTAATTTGGCCTATACAAAATGATGAAAAAATTCTGAAAAATGACCGGAACCCTGGCAAATGGGTCTTCATATGAGAGTTCTCAGAGAGAGCTTTCCAATGCATACCAACATAAAAGGGTTCACATGTTTATCAAACAGATTTGTGTAATTGTGCTTTGGACGAAAGTAGCCTCAGCATTGGAAGGGTTAAGAACTTCTTTTTCCTCACAATATGTTATAAAAAGGGGTTTTCCACAGGTTCTTTAATTACCTCTCCCATTAAAACTTTAATCATCTATTACACTTATTACGGTGAGGCAGAGAGCTTTTTGTTTATATACGAATACTATTGAGAGAGGGACTTACCAGGATCAAAACTGTTTCTGTGTTCTTTGATTGAAGTGTGTATCATATGTGAAAATGGTTCTATTACTCGAGCCAGTTGTTTTCTAAAGTCCTTGCTGTTCAAATATGGCACATACTCCAAAACGGGAAGGAATTCTGAGGGCGTACCATTACCAAACATCTCCAAAAATTCCAAAGTAATGTTTTTCAACCTTGTAAACTCAGGGTCATCCAGATCATACCTGTAATAAAGATTAATGGTTAAATGTTAAGACATTTTTTGTTATCAATTAGTTAAGGTGGAAACCCTGGACAGATGAACTCGGCGAGGAAAGTTTCGTTCCAGGAGCAGGCATACCAGTCGAGGTATACATCATCACAAAAGATGCATATGGGTGATCACTGAGCACCCTTCTAAATGAAACAACTTTCTACTGACTTAATACATAGACAAGCAATGGCATTCTCTCTCTCGTGGTAATATTCATTTTTAGTTCACCTCAACTCAGTTTGAAACATACACACCATGCTTTGTTTAACAGGGGTTGAACTGTTAAAACTATTGCTTTTTTAACCGTGTGAAAGATAGACTCCAAGGAAGCTGTGGTGTATGTGATACTATCACCCAAGGTGTCAGCCAAGTTATAAGGCGTTAGCCTGGCTAAGCTCCTAAACAAACCCATCTTTTCTAATAGTATGGACACTAGAATGTCAGTATTTTCCTGCAGATACGAATATCTCCAGCTGATTGGAAAGTGAAACTAAAGGAATGGTATTCTATGTATGAACTCTGAGCACTTTTTCCTTACATTCAAAAGAATCAAAAAGAAATGTTATAAAGTTACAAAATTATGTTCCCACTGCATTTTTATGGATAAGGGCTCCATTTGAAAGCATTGCATGATTTCCATTTTTTACAACAGACATTTTCCGACCAGCTGAGAGGGCACTTCTGTGATGATCAACCTACTTTGAACCAGTATAGGGAATTTGAGACAGAACATCTCAAAATGACCTCACCAAACTTTACCAAAACCTAATAATTTCATTAAAGTGCCATGAGAAAAGAAATAATCCTTGTCGATTTGAATAGTTTTTTGAGATAACGTGCAGACAAGCTACTCTGAACCAGCGTTAGAAATTTGACATGTATCAAAATGACCTTAGAATAGACCAAAGGTTACCAAACCCTCATCAATTTATGTGAGTGTCATTTAAGAGAATCTCTGAATGTTTTAAAAAAATAATAGTTGAACGGTTCCTGTGATATTTTGTAGCGAAGTTTCTCTGAACAGTATAGTGCTTTTGATACCAAACTTCTCAAAATGACCTTAAGTAGATCAAAGGTGACCAAAACCTAATCAGTGCATATTGCCGCCGTGAAAAAGAATCGGCGAATGTTTGAAAAGATTTCATTGAACAGTTTTTGAGATATCTTTCTGGCAAGCCTAGATGCAGACCTGGAATTGGAATTGGAATTCTTTTTTTGTCACATTTATGCCAATTATAATATTGTCATTTGATAATAATAATATTGTCATTTGATATTGCGCCCTTTCCATATAAACATGCTCAAAGGCGCATTACATTCCATTGTCAAAGGATAGATGTTGATATCCACATAGTTAATTGATATATACATCTTTGAACTGATGTGTTTTCAATCGTCGTTTGAAGATTGCCACACTCCCAGCTGCACGAATATTATCTGGGAGCTGATTCCATAGTTTTGGGGCACAGGCACTAAACGATCTGTCACCGTAGGTTTTCATGTTGTTTCTTCTTTCCATTGCAGTAGTCGAATCTTGAGGTTACCAGGGATATGACAGCACTTTTACTTGATTCTGCAGTCAAGTATTTTCTGATCCTTCCGATGTTTCGAAGGTAATAGTATGCAGATTTGACTGCCTTTGACACATGTGCTGCCATATTCATGCTTGGATCAAAAACAGAGCCCAGATTGCCGATAGGTATATTGTGAATCTCACCAATCTCACCATTTACGGAGATGCTAGGCACAGATAATTTGGCTCGCTGCTTAGGGGTACCTAGCACTAGGACTTCCGTTTTGTCTGCATTCAGTTTTAGCTTGTTCTGTGACATCCATGTACATATGTCAGTGAGGCAGCCCTCCAGCCTAGCAACTCCTACGTCCACCGCTTGTTGGGTGATGGGTTTTATTGCCAGATAGAGCTGTGTGTCGTCTGCATATATGTGAAGCTCTAGACCATGCTTTCTGATAAGTTTTCCAAGGGGTAGGAGGTAGATCAGGAACAACAATGGTCCTAACACTGATCCCTGTGGTACGGACCACAGAATGTCCTGTAACTCAGAGAATGACTTGTCAATCTTGATGCGGAGTGTGCGACCTGACAGGTAAGACTTAAACCAAGCAAGTGCTTGACCCGTAATACCTAGTGTATTTTCCATTCTGTTGAATAGAATGTCATGGTCAATGGTGTCGAACGCCGCACTCAGATCTAACATGACCAGTATAACTACTCCATGCTGGTCAATGCTGGTTAGAATGTCATTCTGTACTTTCACTAGGGCAGTCTCAGTGCTGTGACCAGGCTTGTATGCAGATTGTAAATGTTCATGCAAGTTGGTCTCAGTCATGTAGTCAGTAAGTCGCCCCGCCACCACCCTCTCCAACAGTTTTGAGATGTAAGAAAGGTTACTGACAGGACGGTAGTTCTTTAGAATATCTGGATCTAGGGTAGATTTCTTAAGTAACGGTGTTACTATAGCCGACTTCATGGATTTCGGTACCTGGCTAGATCTGAGAGAAGAATTTATGATGTTAGTCATTACTGGAAGTAATTCACTTCTACTTTCTTTGATGAGCCAAGTTGGGATGGGATCAAGCATGCAGCTTTTTGCAGGAGACTTGCAAATTATCTTCCATACTTCCTCCTCTGTAGTATTCTGCAGAATATTCAGAGTGGAAACAGGTGGTGACTGTGCTATTTCCAGGTTGATGTCAGAGCAGTCAGGGAGGTTATCCCTGATTTTATCAATCTTTTCCTTGAAAAAGCACGAGAACCTATTTGCAAGTTCCTCTGCAGAGCTGTGTTCTGGGAGTTTTGACACTTTCTGCCTGAAGAGGAGTTCATTCATTGTTTGGAACATCGCTTTTGAATCCTGCCCACAATCAATAATCCTCTGATTGTAATATGACACTTTGCTACTTTCAAGGAGCTTGTTGTATTTGTCTCTTTCTTCCTTGAAGAGTTCGCGTTGAACTGTCAGGCCAGTTCTCCTCCACAGCCTTTCAGCTTTTCTTTTCTCAGATTTTGCTAGATGGAGATCATCAGAGAACCAGGGCTGTTGTGGTCTTATTACAATAGACTTTTCCTTGGGTGGTGCATGCTTATTCAGCACATTGGTTAGTTGTGTATCATATATATCCATGAGATCAGTGACAGAGAGGTTGTCATCAGGATCCCCTAGTCCTTGTGAAATGTCTGTTCTGAAACTGGGCAGGTCAATGGAGCGAAAGGCCCTGGTTATTATTTTTGTCTTCTGAAGGTGTGGCTTGGGGTGATGAACGTTGCATAACAGTAGATGGTGGTCTGTTATCATATCACCCACCTGGACATCTTGTACAAGATTATCTGTGTCTCGACACATGATAACATCTAATGTATGACCAGACATGTGAGTGGGTTTATTGACATGTTGTTCGATACCCAGTGACCCCAGCATATCAGTAAATGTGTGGGTGGTGTTGTCAGTCTTTTTTATCAAGATGGAAATTTAGGTCACCAACCATCAATAAGTCACCTGAGCCAGTGACTTTGTCCTGGAGAAATGAAGAGAACTCCTCGAAAAACTGACTAGTGGTGAACTTATTCTTTTGGTTGGGTGGTGGCCTATACAAGGTAATTAAATCAAGGCAGCGTGATCCTGTGTTAAACTTGATCTGCATGTTTTCAAAGCTGTCTGACTTGTAAACATCTGTTTTGATGATTTTGATTGAAGCCTTGTGTAGGACACCAACCCCTCCATATCCATGATTCCCACGTCTTGGTGTATGTTTGAGTTCATACCCAGGTAAAGATAGTCCTTTGACGTGGAAATCATCCTTATCTTTCGTGGTGAGCCAGGTCTCAGTTAACGAAAGAATGTCTATGTCATGATTAATGACAATGTCTCTGATGATGTCTGTTTTATTCCTGGCAGACTGGATGTCCAGGCATCCCACAGTCAGTCCTGATGTTTTGACTGGAGTGGTGGTGCTTATTTGTAGGAGATTAGGGTGAATGGCCCCATTTCTATTGGGACCCACTCCAATCTTCCTAGCAGACTGCCCTCTGTGAGTCCTAGGGACTGAGCATATTTCATATGCTCTGAGAGTCAGTAGCACCTGTAATGGGATTCTGGGCCGCTGTTGAACTGTGGTCTGTTGCATTCCAAGCAAGAAGTTCCTGGTATAGGCCCTTAGAGGGGTCATGCTGGATCACGTAACAGGGTGCCTGGCCAGATGGCATGGAAGATGTCTGCAACTGGGTCAAGTATCTTTTACGACCCTTTTTATGATGTGCTGGTAACAGACCAGCTATGTCCTAAGATAGCCAGTTGTCCAAGATTCATATGAAAGTATCCAGATTGTGCTGTTTTTCAAGCACAAAAGTGTCTTCTGACTTCATCTAGTTGATCCTGGTGATGTTATGCAGGTCCTAGGTAAGTCTTTATGGTAGAATCCTCCTGGTTCTCCAGCAATTGATGGAAAACCCAGGAGCTGATGTCCATGCTGGCAGCCCAAGAGGCGCGCAGCTTAGCTAATTATGGCTAAGTCGTGACTAGACAGTTGTAAGTAGTGGAGGAAACCTGAGTACCCGGCGAAAACCACCGCCTTACCCAAAGTCACTGGCAACTTTCCCACATGCCCATGCCGGTGCAGACCTGGAAGCGTACAGGAACTCTGCCAAAACAACATGTCCCCCTGATAAGGCATAATTAGGATGCTATTCATCATGTTATGTTATGTTATTCATCATTGTGCAAATAAGCATTGGAGCACCTAGTAGTCAATGCTCTTAGTGCCCATCTTACACTTCATTCAACATGGATGGATGCTTCCCAAATCCAATTACAGCTACTCATTTGCAGCAATGTTACACGCAGCAACTGTTTCACACGGAAATGTGAAAAAATAGAGAATCGTGATGTTTTGAAACCCCTTTGAGCACACACGAATTCAGCCAGATCTTGGCCTCTAGAATACCTGTGAATACATTTTAGAATACCAACTGACTAGACAGTGGCAATATTTAAGGAGTGAGGACAAGGGAAGAACTCAATGAAAGGCCATTCTTAGAGCACGAGCAGTCTAGGTCTGCTCCCCCATTGACCACCATTATAAAACCAGAATAAGGTATCTCTGCCAACTGCGACAGACAGCCCATAGAAGGCTTACGAGCCTGCTTCTGATGCTTTAGAAATAACAGTGCCCCCTCGTGTCAAGAGGTAATTAACTCTTTTACGCCTCTAGTGCTCTAAAATGCTCTTAGTAATTTAGTTATCTTTTATTTAGTTATCTTCTAAAATGCTCTTAGTAATTTAGTTATCTTTTTGGCTAGGGCATGGAATCAACATCATCAAATGACTGCATTCAATTTTACTATATTATCATGACACTGAAAGGCCTTGGTAGGCCTATATTCCTTAGAACAGCCATAAAATCATTTCAAAAACAATCACAAAGTATGTTCAACAGGCATATTCCCACTGCACTGTGATAATGCTTTGCAATTTACAGCTGCCCACAAAACGTTTAGAACCAAGGCTATCAGGAAGCCATGAAGTGCATCTGCAGATAAGTTTTATAACAGTTAGACTATATTCTATTTCATATGAAGACATATTCTGTAACCATAGCTTTGTTTTTTCTAAAAATGGTTGCCTAAAACTTGAAGCTTTATTCAAAACAGATAACTAACCTTTTCCCAAATAAAGCTCCAGCAACGATGTTGATGACTGTGAGTGCTGCATACTGTCTAGGGTTAAAGTCTCTCTTTTCATTTACCATTGCTTCAAGAACTTGATCCATGACTCCGTGAACTAGTGTTTCTAATTTTTCTCCACCTGCATAGTTCCTACAAATGAAAAGATATTAGCAAAGACTTCAAGATTTCAAGTTAAACACTTAAAGTTCAAATGAAATATACTACTCGTAACTCATTTGCCATATCATTGCTAAGTTCAATTACTAGTATATGTCAAGCAATCCTTGCAATTATCACAAATTTCCGTTAACAAAAAATGAATTTCTGTTTACAGAATTTCAGCTGATTTTTCGGTAAACGAAAATTTATCCATAAACGGATTATTTACAGAAAATGATTTTCTAAAAAGAGACAGTCAACTGAATTTCCGTAAACGGGAAATAATTTTCCTTCGATGGGTGAATGGAAAATCAACCCTATTTTCTGGTAATGGAAAATCATCCTACTTCCCTAATTCCACATCAGTGCCATCTTTTGATGGCTTCGTACAAATATCACTACACCAGCCAAATTCAAGTAAAAAGTCAGGTTTTAAGTTAATTTCCCATGGTCTTCAATCATGTTCATCCTCTAGTACAAATTTACGTATGGGCTGAGTGACATTGGAAGTTTAATTACGTTTTTCCCAAATAATGAATTATGACAAGCAGGATGTGCTTACTGTAAAAGGGACATCCTGGTTCTAGTCTGCCATCTTCTTATGTATTTTCCCACACTAAATAAAGAGTTTTAAGTTAGAAGATTTCTCTTTGTGATTAACCCTATTTGTTCCCAGTTACTTGAAATAACCCTCAAACCCTTTAAATGTAGCCACCCCTTCATATATATATATATATATATATATATATATATATATATATATATATATATATATATATATATATATATATATATATATATATATATATATATATATATATGTGTGTGTGTGTGTATATATATATATATATATTCACACTGGAACCTGTCTACATTGAACATTCACAGGAAATGAAAAAGTGTTCAATGTACGCGAGTGTTAAATGTACCAAGGTTCTGGGTACTTGTAGGTCGGGTGAAATAGAAACAAAATTAAAGGTATTACTTCAAAATTTTGGACTGATTAGGGGGACCAAATTTGCTGCCTATGTGAACTCATTTTCCGTTTGCAGTATTGGAAAATTGTTGAATACAATTATGATGCAGGCTTGCCTAGGAAACAATTGATCTATGCTAACCATCCATCTATCACAATGGCTATTATATAAAAAGGATGCCGGGGATTCAATGACTAATTGCCATCAAGACCTAAGGTGTGGGTTTTGTTTGGGCTTGGACTACGAAAACAAGCAATTGAAATAAACCAGGTGTTAAGGATGAAAAACATAGGCTGACTTGGTTAATGCTATTCTTTCATTTGTTTCTTTAGTAAGAAAAAAAATCTATGTTACTATAACTATGTTACAATTGACCTATTAATCATACATGTTCATTTGGGATTAATTCAAGGTTTTGTCTTATCTATTTTGGGTATGTTCCTATCATGCATTTTGATCAACGGTAAAACTTTCAAATCAGTGCAGGATGTTCAATGTAGACAAGCTAAATGTGACCTATGGGAACGAATGTGGTGTTCAATGTTCAAGGTAGACTGTTCTTCAATGTATCCAGGTATCCTCCCATTGGTTTTAAATGGGAGTGTGCCGGGATATGAAAAATTGTTCAATGTATATATATACATATATATATATATATATATATATATATATATATATATATATATATATATATATATATATATATATATATATATATATATATATAGAGAGAGAGAGAGAGAGAGAGAGAGAGAGAGAGAGAGAGAGAGAGAGAGAGAGAGAGAGAGAGAGAGAGAGAGAGAGACTACGTTCAGTAAATCTCTTTTTAAAGTGAGATACAAAATACATTTCATGTCAGTCCTCTCTGAGTCATAAGAAGAAATTCATCAATTCTAGTCCGAACGTTTGTATTATACTACATGATATTGTTGTTATGTCAATCTTGAGCAGTGGAGTTGATCATTACATGTGATGCCATTGGACTCTGGGCAGACTGGGACCACTATCGAAATAAGTTTTAGTGTATATATCCTGTGTTAGAATTCTATTGCAAAGCAGTTAATGACTCCCCATCTAATGATAATAATAATAATAATAATTGATATTTGATATAGCGCCCTTTCCACCTATAATGTTTACAAGCGCTTTAGAGTCATTGGACAGTTGTCATGGTCCATACAGTCAATTAAACTCCTTTCGAAATAGCAATGTTTTCAGCTGTCACCTAGTCACCGTTATACATGAGAGAGAGAGAGATGGTTTTTAAAAACTCTGCAGTAACTTTGACCATGTTTACAGTTTATTTGAGGTCATCACTAGGTTGAACATCCGTAAACAGAAATTCACACCGACACCAACGCGGACAGGAAGTCTGCCAAAAAAATGTCTACCCTGGTAGGAGGAGACATAATTGGCTAGAAATAAGAAAGGAGAGATTGCAAGTGCAGAGTTGTTTAGGTCCAAGAAGGATCAAGGGATTATTTTGACGCACGGTATCGAATAGAAAGAAAAGTTATATCTTGGAATGACTTGATACAAGTGGTATTGGATCATACTCAATAGACATAACATGAGAGTGTAATATCCGTTATCTCTCCCATGAAACCTACAAATCCACAAATCCTCCCCTTCCCCTATGTACAGATTGTTTCACCTTATAGCAGTATGGGTAAGCTTCCGCATCAATTTCCATCGAGGCCCAGGTTGGCCAAATGCTATGTTCTCGCCAGGACCAAAAGTATCAGTGATTGCGCTAACTGAAAATAATAAAAACAATAAGCATTTAGTAGATATTTTAAATGAAAAGCAAGTATATAATTACATATATATATACATATATATATATATATATATATATATATATATATATATATATATATATATATATATATATATATATATATATATATATTTATATATATATATATATATATATATATATATATATATATATATATATATACATATATATATATATATATATATATTTATATATATATATATATATATATATATATATATATATATATATATATATATATATATATATATATATATATATATATATATATATATATATATATATATGGTTGTATGTATGTATGTATGTATGTATGCATACACACGCAAATACATACGTATATACGCACATACACACACATACATACATACATACATACATGAGAGAGAGATGCACGCACGTTGCCAAGGTACCAGTCAATTGTTGGTTTTCAGAAGGGCTTAAATTATCTCTGCTACTAACAACTAGCTAATCATTCATTACCCTTAAGGTGATAATTTAGTACACCTAGATTATCACCACTAAGTGGTGTCCTTGGCTGGCCCTTAAGGATGGATATCAAAACAAAAGGTTACACATGAGTAGTGACCACTCGCCACGAATCTCGAACTAGCAATTGTCTATTGTGGTACGGTCAAGAGAACAAAAGGCAAGGCCCTTTGGGTCTTCCTTGTTAAACTTGTCCCGAACGACATGGCTGTCTGTATTGACCATGCCGATTCCTTCGAGCTAGACCATTTTGACCAAAATTTTCATCTCATTTTTTGTCTGAAAGTGAATAACGATTAGGTCTGCGAATCCAGTATCTAAAAATATGAAAGATATTAACCTCCTGTAGGTGCAAGGCCATGTCTTTAGTACCTTGAACGTGCTGTTAGTAATTTTGATGCTTATTGGAACATTCAAAAATGTTTTTGAAATACTCATCGTGCAGATCCCCTGTTGAGGTAGGACCTTGCACCTTACCAAAGACATGCATGATCATATGGTAGACTCTCATTTTAAAGTAAATGGTGAGTATTGACATTTTGCCAAAAAACAAAACACATCCAGATATGTTCTTTTAAGGTGCCACATTACCTCAAAATAGCCACTTATTGATAAGTTTACCATTATTCGGCAAATATGAGATGTAACCTTTACAATAGCATAAGTGCTGTTGTCTTCATTAGACTCAGTTTTCAGATATACAAACATGACCCGTGTATCGAGCAGGGTTCTACCTTAATGTGGGAGGCAAAGTGGCAAATTTTGCTTATATACAGAGAGCCTTGAGAGCATTGAGAGAGAGAGAGAGAGAGAGAGAGAGAGAGAGAGAGAGAGAGAGAGAGAGAGAGAGAGAATTCATATACAGACCGATGGTTTTGAATTCAGGTCTTCCTGCAAAATCATCACTGCTTCTCAACAAAGCCTCCCTGGCATTTTCGATGTCGTTGATAATTATGGTCCTTCTGCTACCTGTATTGTAGAATATCGCTATATAAGCATGGATGTGACAAAACAATAGTGTAGGTTACAATATCATGTGTAAGCATGAAGTTATAGAATATATGGCGTGCCATATCAAAAGTTGCATTGGAATCAAAATGCTTGTTAGTGCCCATTACACTTGATAGATTCTCTCATATGCAGGCATGAAAGATACTTGTACGTGTATTAATTTGAATAGATTGTATGGCGATTTCTAGCGATTACTTCAAATATAGACGGTAGGCAGTAGATGTACCCATCCCCTGCCGTAGTTGTGAAATACGAATGCTTAGTTTTGATTATAATCAGAAATTCTCGAGAGAGAAACAAGGATCAGCGAAATGCTCAGAGGGGAAAAGGCACGTTCTCATTTTTGAGACATTAGCACGAGTTGAAATTAGTACTGAGGGATCTCAAGCAATCATACGAATCTTAAGGTAATGTAAGAAGGTAATATCTGATTTCAAGTAGTTTTTCCACAACCCGGTTTTGGTTCTTGAGTTTCTTTTGAAAGAGGCAGTTTAAGTGATTTTAGTGGATTAATACGTCAGTGTACATGTACTGTTCCAAAATCTTCCAGAAGGTGAACGAATTATATGTTGATAATGCCCAAATGACATATACTTCAAAGTGCCGTGGCTTGACTTTTTTGTAATTCTTTTGAGATCAAAATTCTACCGTAGCAAGTTATCGATAATGTGTCTCGATAATATCTTATAATAATAATAATAATAATAATAATAATAATAATAATAATAATAATAATGATAATAATAATAATAATAATAATAATAATAATAATGATAATACCCAAGTAGATTGTCATGATATTCCCATATTTCTCGCTCATACTTCTCAGCAGCCTATAGCTCCTCTTATCCTTTGCAAAGGCGAAAGCTGTAAAACAATAGAAAAATGCTTAATGAAATAATATATCATATTAGACAATACACACCAAAGAAATGACTTGGTGATACCTACGTAAGTGTTCATTTCAGAACGTACGCCTTCTAAATAATGCCCCTTCTGGTGCCAAAAATGCGAAATAACTTATATTGAATATCACATGGTGCTTTTGCACTGGCCATTTAAAATATATATTCTATTTGAAACTCGAAGCAGAATTTGTTTTGTGAATGTCGCTGCCTGGGTGTGGGAACTGATCTACCTGTTTGTTTTAAGGCGTCATACGGGAATTATTTACTTGATCACAATGCAACGTTGTTTATGCGGATGTATGCAGCTGTATTTCTGCATATGTAAGCATCCAAGTTAGCTAGAAAGATGGAGGTAGAGAATCTTATTCTGAAACGGTAGTTGTCATCAGGGGATATCTAAACTTGATTTTGACATGGTCACCAAGTTGCAGTACTATAAATTACATAACTTCCGACATCTAAAGCAATTGTTACTGAAAGAAATGAATTAATATGATATACCATTTTATAGTATCAACAGTTAAGTCACCGGTAGTTGAAGAGTTAAGGAATGAAAAAGCCACAATATGACAAAGATAAACTGGTCACTACATTTATAATTCGGTTGCCATGGAAGCTGGTGGCCATATTGGAAATCGAATAACCTATAGGTGGATCAGGAAAAGGGCCCACTTAAAGGAGTGAAAGATTTGGAAAGATTTCACTGACCAGTTTTTGAGATATCTTGCACACAAACTTTTCTGTACCAGCATTGGTTTTTTGATCCAATATGTCCTAAAATTACCTTGGAAATAAATCAAAGCTAACCAAAAATCTAATCGTCCAAAAGAGGCCTTGAAAATTTCAAAAGGTTTCATTCACCATTTTTGAGATATCTGCATTTGTGCCTGGACGAGGACGAGGATGTGGATGCTGACAAGTATTGTGGGAAAAATAATATATCCCCCGATAAAAGGCAGTAATAGAAAATTGACATAGAGGAGGCATATCTTATGCTATATGTCTTGATTGCTGGATAGAGCAAGATATCCTTTGACCCAAGGGTGGCAGTTTCTCCACCGGGGCGTTTTTTTAATGGAAAATACGTTTTTTTGTCCCGTAAGAAATAGGTTTCTTCCAATTTCTTCCACCTTTAAAAAAACAATTTCCTTACCAACCTTTATGGAGAAAAATTCCTTAATAAGACAGAAAAGCAACAGTTAAATGAAATGTAAGGCAGCTTTAGATCCTCAAACACTAAATATAATGATTCTAGCTATGTGTATCGATGGTGCATGTGAGAGTGTTGGCAGTGACTTGGTGTTAGGCAATAGTTTATGCCGGGTACTCCGATTATCCTCCCACAATTACAACTGGTTAGTCCCAACTTATAAACCCATCCCTGTGTTGACCATTGCAAATGATACTTAGTAGTCCAGAGCAACAATTATGATACCAAACATTAACCCTTATCATTGGCGTATGGTGAATTATGACCATTTTTATAGTTAAACTAACTGCTAAGGTAAGCCTTTTCCTGGTCTGGCTACTTGCCAGTTTGAATTCCATAAGGGCCACCAGTTGCCATGACCATCCAAATGCATGTATCTGTTTCATTAACAATATGCAAAGTGAGATGGGCCCAGTTCAATAAAAGCATATTTATCCCTCGATTGTTCCACATGCATTTGTTTCATTAACAATAACTTTTGAGGTCAAATTGTGTGTGGTGAGCTTAATTACAAGTACAGCAGCTTGGTCGCCATCTTGAAATTCAACTTATATGCTATCTGAGAATAACACCCATTTCAGAATTAGGTTCTGGAACACAGAATTCCAATATGGCCACCAGTTGCCATGGCAAACAATGTAAATATCCAAAAATTACAAAATTCAAAGGGGGGAAAAACTGGTGCGGGCATCCTTAAGTCAGTGATTAACTATGTCAATACCTAGTAACATGAGCCCAGTTCATTAAAACCATCGTTATCCCTCAAGTGTTCCACTACCAGCTAAATTGACTGTTGCAACTATTGCATGTGTGAATAAGGCTGAAAACGTTGGATATTTTACCAAAAGGGGTTCTAGGTTAATGATCAAAAAGCTCGAATTAAACTTGAACCAAGTTTGTGACAGAATAGACTTCAGGGCCACTGTGCCCGTCTTTACAAGTGAAAGCTAATGTACTACTCCCTACATATATCATTGAGAAAAATCATTTAGAGTAGTAAATTTAATCTTGAGGACAACCCTACAGATTTCTACATTTAGGCCTTCAGATAACATCGTTTTGACTTTGAACTCAAGGTCACAGTCAGTCATGCCATATATTTCATACATGTCTAAAACAAGTGGTCACTTGTATCATAAAGTGCAATGTTCGAATATGTCTAGCCCAGTCTTCTATCCACAACCCATTTTCTCCGAGCATATTTGGCCTAAAATTGGTCACCAAGCTAATCAGCATCATCGGTTCTACTAATAATCTGACCGTGTCCCCAAATGATGGCACGATACTTTCATAAATTTCAGATACTCCGCTTTCTTTTGATACCAGGAAAAATAGCTACATTGTGGGGCAATTAAACTCTCATATACGAGCCCTTAATTGAGTATTTGGTCGGTAGACTGCAACGTCCATATCATAGAAATAGCTATAGTTTATGGTGGATATCGGCAGCATGGAAGATATGGTACAACTGTTTGCAAGTACTACTCACATCAATGGTCGTTTTGGAGGGATGAGTAATTGGGGTAAAACTCAGATTTGCTCTTCCTATCTCATACAATAACATACATTTGAGTCATGAAAGATGTGCCTGTGGTTGTTTTCACAGACTCACTCAAGTGGCTATCTTGGCCAGTTACTGCTATGTCTAGCCTTGCTTCTTTAATAAATGTGTTGAAAGGAATTCGTTGGCGAATACATTGACAAATACAACGCATGGTTTGTTACCTAGCCGCATATTTTGTGGTATGGTTCTGGGGTGGAAGATGGTGAAACTTACTTAGTATGTTGCCGACAATTGGCCAGGGTCTGGGACCAGGCGGCATGTTTGCCGGTGTACTCTCCCAGTACTTCCAGATGACGATGCCGATGAAAATCACCATCATGCTCACAATCATCTTCAAACTTAGCCATGACAACCGATCCGTCAAAATAGTCTCCAACATTTCTTGGCAGACCTGTTTCTTTGATATTGTAATCTGAAAATTATGTCAAAATCAATAACAGTCACCTTATGGATATGTTAAACATTAATTGAACAGTGGTTCCTGTATCAATAAAGACAGCTACGAATGTTATAAGTTTCTTCGTGAGGATACCAAGTTGGTATTACCAACATACCTAGTTAACGCTGTCACCGCCAGAGGGAGTAGAGTGGAGCGTACAGTATGCGAAACAGCAACTCACTGGCTGCTAGTAGATAATAGAGAGGTTGGGCTATCCCGTTTCCGACATCGATATCGGGTTAGCATATCACCTTCTATGCCGTTCCCGATCTCGATGTTGGAACATCGTATCCAAGGTTTGGCTATGCCGTCGGGACCATGGCGCTAGGCCGAGGAGTCGTACTGACAAGACCACTACCAAACAAAACTCCTTCTGTCGGCATGAAACAATTGAAATGTGGCGCAAATACAGTTCGGTTACACAATACGTATGGTTAGCTTCCACGTAGCCACTGTAAGATGTTTTACAAACTGCTTACAGCATAAATTTAGCAAGAAGCTACGCCGTTCAATAATTACGGGATACAGCCAGTTTATGTCGGGTGACGAGAACGGCGCAGACCCGAGCTATGTGGGAAACGATGACGTCAACACATTCTATGGTGACGTCATCGTCGCCTATCCCGTTCCCGTTGTCGGAAACGGGCTAGCCCAATCTCTCTAATGACCGCAAACCAGATCTCCGCCGTATTGATGGTGAGAACAAGTGGACAATACTAACTACACTACACATATCTATATCATGAACGTAAATAACTAAGAACAAAAGGGAAAGAGAGAGGGAAAAGAGAAGAGAAAGGTGGAAGAGGAAAAAAGACACTAACGTGAGTAAAAAGAAAATGTTTTTTTATGAACTTTGGATAACCCAAGTTCATTTATTTTATTTTCAAATATATAAAACAAAAATAACAACCAAAAAATAAAGACAAATATACAGTATCTCACATATCTCTTCATCGTTATCTACATCATTATACATTATGATTCACGCCTCCTGTTACTCACATGTGACACATGTGGAGGACTTATGATAGGAAAACATACATATGTTGCCTTATGTTATCATTGTCTTAAATACAGTAAACAGTTGAATATATACATAAAACACAGCGTGATTCATTCATGTAATCTTATATATCTCTCACACTTTTTCTCATATGTCTCAATATTATCATTATTTGCTACAAAAGCCTCTTCTGATTCCCTTTCTATTTCCAATACTCTTTCAAAATGTCTCATTGAATATTGGTTTCCTTTCCCTCTGTTCTAATATATGATTTTTTTCTTAATCATAATTATCAAGTTAAACAGTAAATCCATTTCACTGTCCCCTAGTAATATCAATTTATGTTCCAACCTGAAGTTTTGATATCCTAATCCTAATAGGAAATATTTAATTTCTCTCCAGAAATTTTGTGACCTTTCGCACAAAATAGTGCATGTACATTTGTTTCCTTTTGCTGGCAGAATTCAGAATTTTCATTATCAATGATATTCATTCGGTACAGTCTCGAGTTTGTGGCCACTCTCTCATGCCACAGTTTATATTGAATGTCCCATAAATACATATTTCTTGTGTTTTTTTTAATAATAGAATCGATTGCTTGACTTCATCTATCTCGATATTCAACATAAGGTCAATATCCCATTTCTGGGAAATTTCTTCTAAGATTTTGACCCCGCCTGTCTGTATATGTCTTGGCATCCCTTTTTCTGCGTTAAATTTAGATTCAGCATATATGGTCTATACGGGCCAACATTAGCTACATTTTATCTGCATTTTCGATGAATTCTTTTAAGCTTTGTCTAATTGCTAAATATTCCAGAAAATTAGGTGTGACATTTCGTGTTTGATACACCTCTATCTTAGGCAATATTTTCCAAGATGATTCAAGCAAATTAGAGACCATACATACATATCATCTTTTTAGTTTGTTAATATCTGGAAGATTTATCACTTGATCTTGCCATAGGGACCAGCTAAGATAATCGTAATCCGTCACTGGTCCCCTAAACATTCTCAAATCATACAAAGATTGAACAACTTCTTTCCAAAATGTATTCACTATTGTGTTTTTCTTGTTTTCTAAGAAATTATTGCCGTAAAGCCAGCATTTATCTATTTCGTATGCATCAGCAAAAGTGGTCCAACCACTATCTGTCGTTACTATTCGCCTCAACCAAGTTGTTTTAATGATGAGGAGAACCTTTTTACATTGTGCATTTGTAGTCCACCAAGGTTGTACGGGCATTCGAGTATTTCCTTTCTGTATTTTGGGGGCTTTCCTCCCCATAGGAAGTATTTTGCCATTTCATCATATTCTTCATAAAAGCTTGGGATGGAGTATGAAGGGACAGCAGGATGTGTGTAATCATACTTGATAATAGGCTTTTAAATACTGACATTTTTCCATTTATTGTGAGTTTTCTTCGTTTCCATTGTTTTAAAACTTTTTTCATTTTTGGAAATTTTAATCTGCAGTTACTGTCTGTTATTTTATTTAATTCCTTTTTATTAAATTCAATATCTAGTAGTACGAATCCATCTGTTAATATAAGTTTTTCCTTTTCTTAATTAATAATCCTGCTGCCCCCTATTGCTCCAAGCTGTACAACCTTGGTTTTCCCTACATTAACTTTTAACCCTGAGACTATGTGGAATTTTAAGGTATCCAGTACTCTATTAATAGTGTTTTTATCATTTTTAGTAAAATAAATAAAATATCAATAAATAAAAGTAGGGGCATGCATTGTTATCTAACATTAGTCATCCTAGTGCAGTCAGGTATTTAGTAAATTTGGCACCGAGAGGAAATTAGGGAAAGACGATTTTTAAGATTAAAAGGTATGAGGAGGTTCCCCGACTCTATTACCAGAAAGCATCACCATATGAAATTGGTAATAGAGACGGCCCTGGACGCGAGGTTCCGGAACCAGCCGATAGGCGGCTTCAAACACGTCGAATGCCTTTGTGGAACGCTGTGGATTCTTTCATTAGAGAAAACTTGGTTCTTCCAGTTATGTACGATACCGTCCACTCTGTTTTGGTCAAACAGCATGGATACATTCAATGGACCAATTGTACTAAGAATACACTTTTAGGAAATTAAATAACCTTTTGTAAATCAGTGAAATTAGCGATTTTACAGTTTTGATGACGTCACAAGTAATTGGAAGCTAATTATAATACGCGACGGTGGCGACGCGTAGCGGCGTTCATTTACACTACATACCTGTAGTGTAAATGAACGCCGAACACGAACACGTTACAGTCAACCTCCCCCCCCCCCCACACTACTACACCCATTCTACTGGCGACACATGACATCCAACCCTAGTTCCGAAAAACTCTGGATACATCAAAGTAGGTCAGCTTGCATATTTGTAACTTATGCCTACCAGAGACCTCAATACCACCCATATGAAAGCATCACTATATGAAATGGGTAATAGAGACGGCCCTGGATATATCAAAGTAGGTTAGCTTGCATATTTGTAACTTAAGCCTACCAGAGACTTCAATACCACCTATATAGAAGCTCCTGTGTTTACGTACCTTCTAAACAATCTTCGCAGCTACCTGTGCAGCTATGCCTAACATCAATGTGAGTGCGCAGTTTAAACGCTTCAGTGCCTTTCTAGCGCAAGCAGCAGCGATCTGATGACGTGCTTGTGTACAACGTGTCTGTGTACAGCGTGTAGGTTCTGACCTCATTTGACTTAAGTTGTGACGTCACGTGTGTTTAACCCTTTTATTTCTGAGGATGTTGACAAGTGTCTGCATCAAGTGTTATTGTCTGCTTATTGATCCAGGTCTTCATTGTGGGTAAAGGGGTTAGGTGTTCCAATGTAACCTAGTGACATATTCAATGCATTTGTCAAACACCAGTCGCCAACATACACCATTCGAACAAGTTCACAATATACACATATATATATATATATATATATATATATATATATATATATATATATATATATATATATATATATATATATATATATATATATATATGTGATAGATAGACCCCAAGGAAACTGTGGTGTATGGGATATACCCAAGGTGTTACGAGGCGGAGCCGAGTAACCCCGAGGGTATCCCATACACCACAGCTTCCGAGGAGTCTATGTGGCTTGTACCACAGTTGACTGCCTTCCACCAATCACAGGTCGAGAAAAGTATACCCTTGGGTAACACCTTTTGGTTTAGGCAGCTTAGAGAACAAAGGCTTGAAAAGTGTGTGTTATGTCCTATAACCCTACACTTTTCGAGGCCTCTGATTGGTGGAAGGCAAGCAACTGTGGTACAAATATATATATCTCATGATTGGCACAATTCAGGCTTTTGATTGGTCAATTGGCCCATGATATGAAGCTGTGTGAACTTCCTTCAAATCACCTCTCAGAATCTTATATCGGGTTGATAACTAATAATATATATACATATATACATGTATATATATATATATATATATATATATATATATATATATATATATATATATATATATATATATATATATATATATATATATATATATACTAGAAAAGTACCCGTCCTACGGACGGTAACCACGAAATTTCCTTTTACGTCAAAAATATCAGGGCACCCAGATATCCTTGCAACCACACACTAAGGGCTACCTTACCTATGGATCAATAATTAAAGAGGCTTGGTAAACATATATGCCATTGATAGATAAGTTGTCAAACCGGTATTGGAAAGGTGGTGGTGGGGTGGTGTCCATTTATCATATCACTCAGGACGAATTCTAATCATTTCTACTCAAAACAATTTTCGTTTAGTAAGATCAATATAAAATATGACATACGATATGTCATTTACACCCGTCCTAATTTGGTTCTTCCTGTTGAAAGATATCATTTATGAAGTTTTGTCATTCGGTATGATTAACAGACTCGTTTACAACTTTTTAAAGCTAAGATTATGAATGGGGTAGGTTAGAGGAGGAAACACAGATGTATAAACCTCTTACACTTGAATGGTCGACTCTAATGCATTCTACACGAACTGTGATATAACAATTCGTAGCTTTGCTTACTTTCTCATCTGCCACTTAGGGATACGTAGTGACGGGTGCCGTAGTAAACGGCGAACACCACCTCCATACCCTTAGCCCCCATTGCCATTCTCATCACGCACCCCAACCTAATTGAAGTTGAAGAATGTCGTGAAAGAAAGCTCGCAATCGTTCACTGCGCTGGATTCTCTCTTGGCAATAATGCAATTTCAATAAAAGTGCAACACAGTAATCGGCTTGGCATAATTGGCCAACTAAACATTTGCAAGTTATTTGATTGGATAAATGTGGTCAGTTCATATATAAATTTGTCAAAATCGTAAATAGTTTAAAACATTTATTGAAAGAAATATTCTTTATTTTACCAATTTGCGGAATTCAGTACTCTTTACACGTCTGTTGGTAACTTCCTATGTTGTTTTAAAGCTGCACATGAATATTAATTGACCTAAAGTCCGCAGGTTAGGTGCTAAATATAATCATATATATATATATATATATATATATATATATATATATATATATATATATATATATATATATATATATATATATATATATATATATATATATATATATATATATATATATACCGGGTATATATATATATGTATTTGCTATCAATGAAATATTTTGGGAATAAAGTCCAGATACGAAAAAAAAACTGGAAAGAATGTGTATGAGTTGGCCAGTAAGCATTTTGGTATGATTCTACCCACAAATTATTTCCAAATGATACTTTTATGTGGATATCCTCCCCCTCCCCCCCAAAAAATGATAAATAGATAAAAAAAAATGGGCTTTTCTTTGAGCTGCTACGCTATGATTGTTAAGGAAATGTAAAATCAATACTATTTCAATAATTGTTGAAGGAAAACATATTCCAAAGGAGGCACAATCTTCGTTCAAACACGGATTAATTCCACGAATACCCAAAGTGATGTATGGGCATGAGGTGGTTCTATAAAATATACATAGACTTAAGTTCCATCACAATTTATTCTGATAAAGAAAAAATTCAAATTGTATATATTCAAAGCCGGGTAGCTTATATACTGGCTGTATGGAAAACATTTTTTGGAACTATAGAAAAGTCCGAATATTTCGTAAGCTCAAATATGCATGTTACCCATGCACCACCGTAGTATGCTGAATTGTTTGGGTTTGTTCAAATGCTCTCTCTCTCTAAGCGCACAACCTTTGATTGTGTTTTTTCCCAAGGGACGTGTCCGTACGCTCTTAGCGCCGATGCAGGCATTGGCCATTGTGTCCATGCCGCCTAAACCCTTTCGGTGCATGCCTAGGTTCCCTTTGATTATCCGGGGAAGCTACGCTACTACAGTGTGCGTGGTTCTGCCACCGGACAACCAACAAAGTCCGTGCAGTGCAACCCCATTGTGGAAGCAGAAGTTTGATATCGGTTGTACTAAATATCGCCGGGTGGTCATACCACACCCGGCCGTGCTTGAGGATAAGAAATCAGCATCAAAAGCACCTTTTTGTTTAATTTCTTAAAATTAGTTTACGTTAAGAACCATCTAGATACACTTGTCCACCAAACTGCCAACTCAGAATTAGGCAAACAGGCGCGACAACGGAGATCATGCGTTGCAAAGGATTGGGCCTCCTCTCTTATAATATAGATATATATATATATATATATATATATATAATAATAATAATAATAATCTTTTTCCTGATGGGCAGCCAGTGAAGATCTTTTAGAACTGGTGTTATGTGATTATACTTTTTGGAGCCACTAACCACTCTAGCAGCATTGTTTTGGACTTTCTGGAGCCTGCATAGCAGCTCATCAGTGATTCCACAGAGAAGTCCATTACAATAGTCAAGGCGTGATGTCACTGGTGAGACGATGGCACTCTTGATTGTATCAGTATTGCGAAATTTTCTTATTTTTCCAATGTTCCTAATATAAGGTGGTAATTTACAGACTTGAACAGCACCCAGATTACCGACCGGTTCATTAAGAACTATTAGAACAGGGGCTAACAGATCTTGTACCTCTGGTGGGTATATATATCTAGGCGACATTTGACTGTTCAGTCAAATACGTTCAAGCCCATGGGTGTGGTAGAGCGAAGTCTATGGATCCATAGTTGCTCGGTTCATTAAGAACTGGTACTATTGCATCATTTACGGTAATACTAGGAATGGAGATTTTCGCCCGCATCTGTGGGGTACCCATGACCAGCACATATATATATATATATATATATATATATATATATATATATATATATATATATATATATATATATATATATATATATATATATGTATATATATATATATGTATATATATATATATATATATATGTATATATATATATATATGTATATATATATATATATGTATATATATATATATATGTATATATATATATATATATATATATATATATATATATATATATATATATATATATATATATATATATATATATATATATATATGTATATATATATATATATATATATATGTATATATATATATATATATATATATATATATATATATATATATATATATATATATATATATATATATGTGTGTGTGTATATGTATATATATGTATATATGTATGTATATATATATATATATATATATATATATATATATATATATATATATATATATATATATATATATATATATATATATATATATATATATATATATATATATATATATAGTGGCCAATTTAGTTTGCATTTATCTCACCAGGGGAATATAGGGACTCTGTTTGGGTGTGGCCCTGCTGTGTGTCAACTAAGAGAGGAGGGTTAAATTGCTTGTTGCGAGTTAGCTGGGATAAGTGATAGTGGGTCAAAGTTATGATAGATAGCACACTACAATGCTATGAATGCAGGTCAAGACTAGACCCAGGTGTCTAGTCCTGGAAATCACCTTCCCATCTGAGATGACGAAGTATATAACAGCCTAAGACTCACAAGTGAAGTAGAGTAAATGATCTAGAGTAACTGACCCCA
The DNA here is from genome assembly GCA_963942565.1 of Maea johnstoni. Lineage (NCBI taxonomy): Eukaryota > Metazoa > Annelida > Polychaeta > Spionida > Magelonidae > Maea > Maea johnstoni. The sequence continues at coordinate 5,297,911 of OZ012685.1, forward strand.
TTTGATCCTCTTTTCGTAAGGCTGTGATGCTGGTGACACACTCAAAATAAACCATCTCTTATTTTAGCACTCTTTTCCCCTTTCTAACAATTGTTATCCAATCCCTGCGGTCTGGGCGTTACAACTATACGTTTACTTTAACTTAACTGCTTGAGCTAGAAAATGTACAATATCAGATCATATTACATTATATTGTATTAAATTAAAATGGACTATATTGCACTGTTTTATTTTATTATGTTACATCATACTATACTCTATTATATTACAGTATAGTATTTTATATATCATATTAAATAATATCATACCATATATCACTTTACCATATCATATTGCAGGATATCTCGAATCTTTACTTATGCACATAGATTTATCTTAAGATTAAATTCTGAACAAGTTAAAGCGAAAATCCTATTGGTTATACAAAAGATACAATGCATGTTTAGTTCAGTAAAAAAAAAGATGAAAGCAATATGCTGTGAAATCTCAGCAGTTTGAATTATTTGTGAGTAGCAACTTCGGAGATCCTTTTAAAGCAGTAGCCACCTCATAAAAAGGTCTGGCACCCTTAAGCATCCATTCACATCTGGTACAAACACATGGTCTGACACATATGGACATATCTTGATAACAAAGCAGATATTTTGACGGAATGTTGTTCCTGTTAGGTCTGACGATTTCCCCCCATGTATTAATAGTATACTACTCTATTTGATAAGATATTTCAAAGTTGTCAGACTATGTTCGCACCTCAGCCTCAAAGGGTTAACGTAAAAGGTGTTATTGCTCTCCTGACCATTGTTTTACTATCGATATACAACATCGCATACACAATTGATAGCACTGACTTTTTATTCATAGAGACAATGAGCCAAACATGATACTAATATATGTTATAAAGCATTTTGATATGAGGATACATATCTGGGGAATCATCCTATACTGAGTGTCTACATCGATGACAACATGACAATTACAGGCAGAAATGAATGTGGATTAAGTACGTAGGCAAAGCATTTGACTCGGTTTAGATTAATAGTTTATTTTTTCAGTTATATAAGATGGGAATTAGAGGGAAAACGTGGCGTTTATTATATCTCTGTCACTCTGTTATATCCTATTGGTATGAACTAAAATGGGGAATACACCAGGGCGGATATACTTATGTGGCCTTTATCACCTCTTTAATTGATGACCTTGAAAGGTCAAACCTATGGTGTAGGATTTGTAAAACTCCAGGCCCTCCAGTCAGTTATGCCTTATGCGGCATGTTGTTTATCTAAACAGAAGATAGACAGAGTTCTAGACATAGCACACCACCATTGCTACACCTGGCGCTATGACTTCAATCAGAAGAAAAGCACTATCCTAGTGTATGGCGAAAGCCCTGACATGCATTCTCAAATGTGAGTGTTCAAATTAGGTCGACATCGTATAAAAGAACGTACATATTGAAAGACCAAAAAATCGCTTAAAAGGATTTTTATTGAAAGGTTTAAAACGTATATCCTTAACCCAGCTGTGGCGGATGACGATAGTTCTTTCAGCCCTTTATATAATTTACTTGGGATAGCATCAAATGTTGGTGTAATCGACTGGATGAGTCTTTCAGAAGTGGTCTAACACCATCAACACATTATGGTCAAAGCAAATTTAGGATAGAGCCCGGCAACTGGAGGATGATACCTGGTTAATTAATACCACCATCGAGAGCAGGAATAATATGCTTATGTTCTATTTGTGGTGATGCGAGGTATATCTCCTGGTGGATGCTCTCAGATAGATAGACTTATCTGATGTTTTTATGTGAAAATATAGTGAAGATTGTAGGTCGATCAAGTAAATATAGAGGTAAGACAGATTTCCAAAAAATGTGTAAAAACCTGTGATTTAGGTATTGTTGAGGATATCAAACATATCATCATGCAATTCCCTTTCAGAGCAGTAGAAATATTATGAAAATATTATGTTTAAAGAAATAAGAGGAATCAGATATGGACCTGAGTGCTATGCTCTAGACACTCTATCCCTTATACTAAGATGCTTTATCAAAGGCTTGACCGACGAACAAATGTGCAACATATGGGAGAGAACTAGAAAGACTGTCTCGTGTGTTTAGAAGGATTGTGAGTCAGATAGACGGAATTGGATAACTCTGTATCTGTCTTCTAATCGCCCTCTAAGGGAGTTGACTTCCAAAATATTGTATCTCTCTGGTCTACCAGAGTTTCTTTTGTCTTTCTAGACGTTCGTGCGCCCAATTCTCCGATTGTGGCTGTTTTGACAGCTATACCAACTATGAAAATAGCGCAGACACATTACCAGTATAGATACTTGGAGGAGCAAGGGGACTCCGAGTGATCACGTGACCACACAAATAACCCGACAGTGCGTTTATTACACACTTCTAAGCATTCTATTATTATCGTCTGTCAGTGGAATGTTGAATCCTTGGCGTCGTTAGTGTTTGGGCGCCCTATATGTTGGTCATGGGCGTGTTATTTTTCGGAATTTTTCTTGACGAAGTGTTGGGATACATCTATGTTGTTCGGTGACCGCAGCGAGTGGTTATGCGAAGTGATTCAGTGACGTCATCGTCTGGTACTTTAAAAAAAAATGTCCAATGTATTTTATCACGCTTAGAATTATTTTATTATGATTGGCTGTCAATAAAATGCTGTAAATTTGCCGTCGCTAGTGTCGTTGCGTATGTTTATGTTGCTACTGGCCGTGTTTATTGGAGAACTCTTTGTATATAGTGGCGTGCTTCGCCGGCCACCGCGTGTAGGAATTCAGTGGATGGACTATAGACTATAGTGCCAGTCCTTTCAGTCTTGTGTTGAATAGATTGAATAGACTGGTGCCAGTTCCTTTAAGCTGTTACGCGCCAACAATCAGGGGGAGGGGGGCGTTGTGGGAAGGTGCCGTTCAGCTGGATGGACTCGTGCATAAAGCACACAACATATCATGGGATCATATCTAACTACAACAAAAGCTCAATTGTTCAAGTTATCAATAGAGTGTAGTGAGATACAACTATAACAGCCATTGACATGCGGTTGCGGGCGCCTTTCTCCGCACAACTTCGCGTTTTCCATCAAAGTATTACATGCTCAATGCACACTTTCCCTTCTAGAATTGAGTCCTTCTGGGTTGAAGATCTCTACTTAATACTCCACCTATTTGTACCTTAAAGTAAATCCGCTAAAGGCACACCCAACAACACCTCTTTTTCTCTTTATAAACACACAATCATCTACTAGCGTAGATGACCTCTTCATTACTTACCCATATGCTTGGGTATAACGAAAATGCTCGGATCCTAGTTTATATCATATTTCTTATTTAGAGCACCTCTTTTGATTTATTTCTAAAGTTTCTATCATAATTCTAGTTAAACTGCTGTTATGTTACTTCAGTTACCATTTCTTTATTTTCTTTTTTGTATCACTTTATTGTTTGTACAATTATATTGTGTATCAAGTCGATACCGTCAATAAACTATATATATATATATATATATATATATATATATATATATATATATATATATATATATATATATATATATATATATATATATATATATATGTATACATATATATATATATGTATACATATATATATATGTATACATATATATATATGTATATATATATATATATATATATATATATATATATATATATATAAATATATATATATATATATATATATATATATATATATATATATATATATATATATATATATATATATATTATATAATGGACAAGGCTCATCTTATACACTTAACATCCATTTATGATATTACTATGACTGGTATAAAAAGGCAAATGAAGACTTAGAATCCGCAGAAATATTATGTTAGTGTTTTTTTTTTCAGCGGAAGAACCAGTGCACGATGCGGTTGTAAGGCGACTGTAGGTGTTGCCAGCGCCAGGTGGACGAGGTGGGCGGCGGCTGCTGCTGCTGGTCGTGCTGCTGCCTGTAACACTTCTCAACGTCTCGTCTTCCATAATCATCCCAGCAGCAGAGCGCATTCCTGAAATACATGCCAGCAAAAATATCAGGTTTCCCACGAGGGAAAATACGAAATAGACCAGTAGATATTGAAAAGTGGATTTCAAACTCATACCTAAGAAATGGTAAAGGATCTTGAATGACAATGATACCCAAAAGAAACCGATTTAAGTCAAACTCATTCTTCATAAACGGTAAAAAAATCTTGAATGATAATAATACCAATAGGAAACCCTTATCGCACTGTGAAGGCATTCTACAATCAGCGGAGTAGCTCACGATTGAAATAAACTTGAACAAAAACTGGCACGAATCTTAGTTTGGCGAGGCATCATTTATATGAGAGATTTGTTTGAAACCTGGACAATACATCATATTTTTGCACCAATGACTTTACTTACTGTGCGCAGTAATAACATCCATACACAGCCATAGCTAATAGGAGAAGCCCCAGTATAACACCCATGATTGGGGCTATGGTCGTTACTGAAATATAGAGCAGTAAATACACATCTTCATATCTAATATCTAACACAAGTAATCGAAACATCATTATGGTAACTCTGTGCAGATTGGGGCTATGGTCGTTACTGCAATATAGAGCAGTGAATACACATCTTGATATCTGATATCTAACAAAAGTAATCGAAACATCACTATGATAACTCTGTGCAGATTGGGGCTATGGTCGTTACTGAAATATAGAGCAGTAAATACATATCTTGATATCTGATATCTAACAAGTAATTGAAACATCACTATGGTAACTCTGTGTAGTTTTAGGTTAATTGGAAATGATATCGTTTTTGGCAATCCAAGTAAGAAACGTCTTCAAAAAAAATATGAAGAAAGGCGTATACTTTAAATTAAACTCTTATTTACATAACCAAACGACAGTATTTGTAGAACCTCACGTAGAGTGAAAGTTTCAATTATAAGAAAGTGTCATTTTGTACCCAGTGACTTTTCTGAAGTATTAACTGATATAAATTGAGATATTATTATCTTCAGTAACTTAATTACAATTTGCTAATCTTTTGGGGCCACTGTTTTATAGGCATAGTAGGGTATTAAACATGGTTATAGTAACATATGCCATCCATATAGGTGGCGCCAAACACTTTGTCACTTTAGTGCCACCTATATCGCAAGTATGATTGGTGAGCGCCCTTTTATTTAGGATATTTTAAGGGGATCTGACAATTAAAGCCTATGCAAGGATTGATGAACTTGTAACCGTGCATGTTTTGTATTTTTTGAACGGACCTTTACTATAGGCGTAAAATTTGCAAATTTAGTGCTATTTTGGCGCCACTTACATAGACGGCATGACTGGTAACCCCCTTTTTATTTTGGATTTTCAAAGGAGGTCTGACAATGATAGCTTATGCAAAGTGTAATGAATTTCTAACTGTTTGGGCATTTGTTAATGGAATTTAAGGTTGAGATGGTACTGTCACCTTTTCGAATGCCCAACTATGCCTTTAAGTGTGGCTAGTTTCATAAGAACTCTACATCTCTCTGTCTCCTCTCTTATAATGCATATTATTATACCTCACTTAAAGATACTGTATTCTGATTGGTTTAGAGAGATGGCCCAAATATGTTGGAGGACTCAATTCCTTAAACGAGGGAGCTTAAACGTTTGAGCCTACGGAACCTAAACGAAAGTAGGTCATCCTTGTCAGCACGGTAGAATATGCTGCTCAGACATTGCACTGCCAAAGTGAGTTTTGTAAGTTTTAACTTGTCATGGTTTTGGATGCCCGGGGTGGGTTGTTCGGTATAATAAAACAAATATGACATCCCACTGTGGGGTGGCCCACATGATGGTCTACCCTTCATGAGCATTGTCACCCTCGGGTGTCAATGCTCATCATGTTAGCCACCCCACAGGGATGTCATCTGTGTACACTCTAGAACTACTGTTGTGAGTTTGAGTCGTTTTCAGCTCCTAAAACAAACCTCAATTCTTAGAAAGGGCGTTTTGCTTTACTAATAATATGCAGAACTTTGTGTATCCTTCCCGGGTATCCTTTCCTTATTTAATGTGAATTTTAATGTACATATTTTTACAATAACATCCCTCATACAAGGGGAACTTTATAACAGAGCAAACATGACTTGATTGGCGTTCTGAGAGGTTTACTCTCGACAAACCATTTCATGGATTGATAAAAAGGTTGACGCAGCATTCCCATTAGTGTATCACTTACGTAGCGCGTCATTAGCATCAGCTGTATCTGTTGTGGCGGTAGGGTCATCTCTGTTGCTCAAACCACCGCCGTCAGTTGTAATGGGTTGTCCTGATGACCCATGCTGACCTGTTGGTTGTGGGGAGTTGCTAGGAAACGACTGTGATTGACCGTTGGTCGTGGTCGGTGATGCTGGTGGTGCAGCAGTGGTTGCCGGTGACTTGTTTGTTGCTATGGTACTACTTATGGGCATGGCCGTAGTTGAGGGCGTGGTTGTCGTTGTAGGCGTGGTTGTCGTGGTAGGCGTGGTTGTCGTTGTAGGCGTGGTTGTCGTTGTAGGCGTGGTTGTAGTGGTAGGTGTAGGCGTGGTTGTAGTGGTAGGTGTAGGCGTGGTTGTAGTGGTGGTGGTTGTTGTGGTAGTTGTGGTTGTAGCGCAGACACCTGTAACATAAAGTGAGGACTTAGTACAAGGTAAGACAAACTTCTTCTGGGGTTATGAGATACAAATCTAGGCTATAGTAATTTCAGTGACAGATTAGGCCAAGAGCCCAAGATATGACGTCATCTGAAATGATTAAGTTCTCGGACGTGAATGCAATTAGATTGACAATATTTTATGAAAAGAACACTCATTCATTTTTGATTTCTTTGATCGGAATTGATTGTTGTACTTACTAATATTGAAGCCATTAATTCTGCACTCATCCAAGTTGAATGGTTCGTATGCTCTTTCTGCCGAAGTGGCCTCGCGAAAACCCGCCGAACATCGGCAATATGTGGCGTTGCATGTCATAGATGACGGGAAACATGTGGTGGATGCAGTACAACCCTACAGTAAGTCAAAGAAAATAAACAAACACTTCAGGTATAGGTGATGCTTTGTCTTACTGAGGACGGGAAACATGCAGTGTGTAATAGGTGGCGTTGCATGTCATAGCGGACCAGACGTGATGGAGGCAGTACAGGGCTACAGTAAGGCAGAGAAAATACACAAACACTTCCGGTATAGGTGATGCTGTGTCTTACTACGGAGGGGAAACATGCAGTGGGTAATAGGTGGCGTTGTATGTCATAGCGGACCAGACGTGATAGAGGCAGTACAACGCTACAGTAAGGCAGAGGAAATACACAAACACTTAAGGTATAGGTGATGCTGTGTGTCACTGAGGACGGGAAACATGCAGTGGGTAATAGGTGGCGTTGCATGTCATAGCGGACCAGACGTGGTGGAGGCAGCACAGCGCGACAACAAGCCACAGAAAATACACACACACACACACACACATTTTAGACATAGATTGCGTCTCCTGATAATCCTACTATCAATTGTCTGAACTCACCATCATTTACTTTGCTTCTAACGCGTTAACCTCTATTTGGGATGATACTCTTTTTGATGTTAATCAATCTTGTAAAAATGATGTACGCTCTCTTATTTTGAAAGGGGTTTGTGACTAATGAATATATTGGGTGAGTGCTACTGTTTATTGAAATAAAATGGGAATATCTCTAGAAAACACTCAATGCATGACGTACCTCTCCAAGTAGCGCATAGTTCACGAAGACGGTGGCCTTTGGTCGACATCGAAGGTTGTCAGGAGCTGCTTCGTAACCATCGTTACACGTACACAAGCCAGACGTACAGACAGACAGAGGACTGGGACAGCCAATCCGATCATTGCACACCTTGCCAAGTTCTCCTTCTGTAAAGTGGCAAGTGGCTGAGTTAGTACAAAAGGGTTTGGTGTTATTGAAAGGTGGTAACGTCCCCTAAAGAGCAGATCTGAGGATCTTTAATAAATTCTTCAGAAGCTTTATGGAAACAATCTGAAAATGTGGGAAATTATTCCTGTTGGGATGGATGGGGGAGGTGAGGTTTTAGATTTAATTCTATAAATAAATTAGTTATATTATAATTAGTTATATTATAATTAGTAATACTATAATTTGCCAACTATGTGTAGGACGAACAGTCGAAAAATAATGGCAATATGAATGATCACCATTATAAGAGTAAATCGTGTGATTATTTAGCAATCAAAATTGTGTCCCATTCTTAGTTGGTAGAGTTATCTACTCGTTTTACAATTAGGACATGTTGATTAATTCAACGTTAATTGAGATATGAGAGCGAGTGAGAAATGTAATACGTGGATCCCTACTTGTTATGCATTTGGTGAGGTCGTTGTTGGGCATGAGCCCTATATTACACAGACAGCGCACACCCTGGCATCTCCTCCAGCGGCAGGTGGCGTTATAGGGGCACTGGATGCCAGACGCACACGACTCGCCGATCTTAGCATAATCTAGACAAAACACAAATACGATACAACCAGCGATCTTAGCATAATCTAGACAAAACACAAATACGATACAACCACTGCATGCCAGACGCACACGACTCGCCGATCTTAGCATAATCTAGACAAAACACAAATACGATACAACCAGCGTTATAGTAGCACTGGATGCCAGACGCACACAACTCGCCGATCTTAGCATAATCTAGACAAAACACAAATACGATACAACCAGCGTTATAGGGGCACTGGATGCCAGACGCACACGACTAGCCGATCTTAACATAATCTAGACAAAACACAAATACGATACAACCAGTCATAAAGGTCCAAAGCATAAGTCATTTATCAACCTGTCTTTTAAAGAGCTGGAATAGTTAATTCACCGTTAAATACCGAATGATGCGTCACTATTACTTTTTCACGTCTAGAGTTGAAACATGGTCTGACGCACATGGAAATACCTGCATAATAACACATTGATTTCTGAAATACATGATTGATTTTAACATTCTGATCATGATCTGGGTATCACAAAAGTCTTCTCCTTTTCAAATTTTATATTACATGAACAGCTTTATTTCAGTTAGTCAAGCCACATGTGCACTTGGGATGCACCCATCAGGTGTCATTTTAGACAATTTAGCTACAGGCATTATGCAAAAAGGACCACAAATATACACACACATATATATATATATATATATATATATATATATATATATATATATATATATATATATATATATATATATATATATATATATATATGTATATATATATATATATATATGTATATATATATATATATATGTATATATATATATATATATATATATATATATATATATATATATATATGTATATACACACACATATATATATATATATATATATATATATATATATATATATATATATATATATATATATATATATATATATATATATATATATATATATATATATATATATATATATATATATATACATATACATACATACATGCGTACATATATAAACATTTATACAAGTATGGATGCAATTTCTCGAAAAAAGGAGATGGATCAACTTACTATTTGAGCATATTCTGGACATATGTGAAGTTCCCGTCTCAGCAAATAGAGGGCGCGTCGGAGTTGGTAAGGTGAATATCTCACACACTTTGGAAATCCTATAAATAATGTTATTATTAATAATTGTTTGAGAGTAGAGAGTTTGTGCGATAGATTTATTGCAGCATACTATAACCATGATACTGATGAATTAGACGTAGCGCATCTTTCAGGTGGAGTATTTTAACCGGCACCTGTGTTTTGTAGAGAATATTCGTTAACAAATGCGGTTATAGAATTTATTGATTTTAAAAATATATAAAAACACTTTTTGGATAGAAACAAACAGAGAGACAGATAGATATTCACATGGATAGATACATTTGCCCCCAAATGTATGTATGTCATCATCATGACGCCATAGACTTACATGAATCTACTATAGGGTTTTCACACTCACGAGTTGTACTCCAGAGCCAGACAGAGCTCGTATTTCATCTCCTCACAGTAACGGCGACACGTGTCTTTAGTGGCCACGTTGTTGAACACGAAAGAAGGAACGTTCTCGTCACCAGCATTCTCGACCGTCGTGAATGCCGTGCACTGGTAGGATTCTACAACAACAATGGTGGCGATAGGATGATGATCCTATGATTACATAGTTGGTACTGCTATTGCTACTACTACTCCTCACTACTACTGCTGCTGCTACTACTACTGCTGCTGCTGCTGCTGCTACTACTACTACTACTACTACTACTACTACTACTACTACTACTACTACTACTACTGCTGCTGCTGCTGCTACTACTGCTGCTGCTGCTGCTGCTACTACTACTACTGCTGCCGCTACTACTACAACTACTACTACTACTACTACTACTACTACTACTACTACTACTACTTCTTC
>OZ012685.1:5308593-5342280 GCA_963942565.1 Maea johnstoni
TCATGACCAATCATTATCATATTGGTATCGAAAAAGGTTATCATAACACCAGGATTACATTATATCCAATTCCTAGATAGAGAGATATATACTCACCCAGAGAAAAACCCACTACACGGCATTGAGCATTTTTCAAAGGTTCAGGACTGGATTTCTTGCTCGGTTGCAATGCGCATGCTCCGTGATATATCACATTTACAAGAGCTGGTAGTTGGATCACAGATTTGTTCGAAGGAGTTCTGACAGATGACGTTTAGAGAGCAAGCCTCATTTAAAGTCGAGTACCTCTTGGTCTACCGTTGGAGCTAACTTACACCTGTCGGAATATTAGAAAAGTGCATCCATATATATATATATATAGTATATATATATATATATATATATATAATATATAATATATATATATATATATATATATATATATATATATATATATATATATATATATATATATATATATATATATATATATATATGTATATATATATAGCAAGAGCTGGTAGTTGGAAATGACGGCTAGGATTACAAATACTAGGAACTAATTTCTGTTTATTGGTAAATCATACATATATTATGGTGAAGTATGTCTTAAATAAAAATAATATTTTTTATAGACAAAGGTTAGACGGTGCATTGGGATTAGTCATATTACCATTCAGATTTGCATAAATTTTATTTAGATAACTGATGTTATTTACATCCCTTACTTCCCGAGACAGTAAATTATATTTTGATAAAAGAAACAGTCTAAAAGATCAACTCTTGTACGAGAATAAATGTTACCTTAAGTTTGATCTGTCGGGGACGTAGCCACCTTTACAAACGCAAATATCATTTTCGCATGTTGAATCTATGGCAGAACAGCCTCGTGTGACGTCATCGCAGTCTTGACCAATGAGTGCACTAGCTAAAAAATAAGTTTTATACAGTAGCAATGAATTACGATGTAAGAGTTGGATATAGGGAAGAAAAGACCAATCGAAAAAAAAAGAACAATATGAACTACTCATTAGAAGAGGCACAATCCCAAAACCCTGCCCAGGCCAGTATCGCCATTACTTGATCTAAATGCATCTTCTTTTGTTTTATATATATTTCATGATAATTTATAAATAAATAAATATTTTTATATAATTGGCAAAAAGTAGTTTATATTACCAAAACAATTTATATCGTAACACACACTGTCGGTGAATTCTTGACGCGTACACATCGTCACCCACAAACATCGTCTGCCACACCATACCAACACAAACGATTAAAGTTAACGTTTTTATTGTTACCGTCTCGAACCCATTCGGTAAATTCGTGAAGATTAAGTAGACGTTAACATTACCTGTTATACAGTATTCATAACTATGATAATAGGGACATAAGAAAGATACGAGAAAATCGGTTTTATTCCCTCTCTGCTTCATCTGAATTCATTCACCAGTTCAGTCTTGTTAAAACCGACAAAGAAATGCACCAATAATGATAACTCGATGTATCATACTATTACCTTTGCTTGCATACGTACATCACTTCCGGCAAAAGTTAATCTAAAGTGGATTTTAACGAGGTCTCAGCAGCACTGATCACCTAAACTACGTTGACACTTACATAGTATTCGAACCTCACACAGTGTCAACACCTCTTTCCCGCCTGTTGGTATCCAAATGATAAGGTACTTGATATTCTTCCCAGAACATTTCACGCACCTAAAAGAAAATTTGTATTAAGGCTATGGTGCTGGTAACACGCTCAAAATAACCCATCTCCTAGTTTAGCACTCTCGTCCCCTTTTCAAACAATTGTTATCCCAATCCTGTGGTCTTGGTGTGTAAACTTTAAGTATTCTTCAACTTGGCTGCTCGAACTGACCTGGATAGGACCACAGTTTCTATTTTAGATGTTTCACCTCATTTTCTTGATCAATAAAGGGTATATTATTATTGGCACAATGCAGAGTGTGTAATGCCTTTTACTTACACAGTGTCCCCAGTTGGCACAATGCCAGAGTCTGTGATGCCTATTACTTACACTGTGTCCCCAGTTGGCACAATGCCAGAGTGTGTGATGCCTTTTACTTACACCGTGTCCCAGTTGGCACAATGCCAGAGTCTGTGATGCCTATTACTTACACTGTGTCCCCAGTTGGCACAATGCCAGACAGTGTAATGCCTATTACTAACACCATGTCCCCAGTTTGCACAATGCCAGAGTGTGTATAATATCTGTTACTTAAACGATGTCCCCAGTTGGCACAATGCCAGAGTGTGTAATGCCTATTACTTACACCGTGTCCCCAGTTGGCACAATGCCAGTGTGTGTGTGCGATGTCTTTTACTTACACAGTGTCCCCAGTTGGCACAAAGACAGAGAGTGCGATGTCTATTACTTACACGGTGTCCCCAGTTTGCACAATGCCAGAGTGTGTATAAGTTACTTAAACGATGTCCCCAGTTGGCACAATGCCAGAGTGTGTAATGCCTATTACTTACACCGTGTCCCCAGTTGGCACAATGCCAGTGTGTGTGTGCGATGTCTTTTACTTACACAGTGTCCCCAGTTGGCACAAAGACAGAGAGTGCGATGTCTATTACTTACACGGTGTCCCCAGTTGGCACAATGCCAGAGTGTGTATAATATCTGTTACTTAAACGATGTCCCCAGTTGGCACAATGCCAGAGTGTGTAATGCCTATTACTTACACCGTGTCCCCAGTTGGCACAATGCCAGTGTGTGTGTGCGATGTCTTTTACTTACACAGTGTCCCCAGTTGGCACAAAGACAGAGAGTGCGATGTCTATTACTTACACCGTGTCCCCAGTTGGCACAATGCCAGTGTGTGTGTGCGATGTCTTTTACTTACACAGTGTCCCCAGTTGGCACAAAGACAGAGAGTGCGATGTCTATTACTTACACCGTGTCCCCAGTTGGCACAATGCCAGTGTGTGTGTGCGATGTCTTTTACTTACACCGTGTCCCCAGTTGGCACAATGCTAGTGTGTGTGTGCGATGTCTTTTACTTACACAGTGTCCCCAGTTGGCACAAAGACAGAGAGTGCGATGTCTATTACTTACACGGTGTCCCCAGTTGGCACAATGCCAGTGTGTGCATAACACGCGGTGGTATGGCTTGCACTAGGTTCAGGGCCTTACTAGGAGTGAACTGACTTGCCAGCAACACTTGGAAGTCACGAAGACTTGAACCAGCTGAAACAAAGGGACACTAACGTCAACAGAGTTTAGAACAAATACGTTCCTCTATTCGAATATCATAATGAAAGCTCCGTGTGTAAATGGTACTCATAATTGTAATCAGGTGTTATTATGGGACCCATTAAGGAACAAGATTCAACCTTGGACTTAAAGCCCCTTTAATAGCTATGCAGTCCCGATAGAGATGTACCTATATTGCATTAGCCTTATGTGTACATTAATTTCGTTTGATACTAACACACCTTACATGCAAGAGCTGAGTTCGTATTCCTATTTATTTCAAATGTATGTTTTTGTGTGAAGTGCTTAGGACTAATTGCATGTACATACTTAACTTCATCTCTAGAGCATTTAGTTAATATTGCTTTTATGTTAACTGTTGGATGGTATGTAATGTTATTTTGAAAAGTGCTATTTTGTATTCTCTGGCTACGGTCAATAAAGTACATTACATTACATTACATTACACAAATGTGACCAGTCCAGCATTTGCATAATGCTGATTTCACCTGTCTATTTGACGATCTTTATCTTATACTCTACCAATTTGCGTGACAATCGTGTTTTTAAGAATTTAATCTAAGCATACATCTTTAGTGCAGATATAAGCAAAACATTGGTATTAAAAATTTATCTAAAAATGTATCAAAACGTCTCGTTTTGTATGATTGAATGTCACAGATGCATTTAGATTGGAATTGGCCTATTAATTACTGGTAATTGATTGCATGTTTTATCGCTTTCCACATTTTTAGTCAATATTTCGACAAGTTAAAAATCATGGTTAAGGAATACATTTCTCTACAGGTAGGGTAGCCAGTTCGAATCTCAAAAAGAACCTTTGAAGCATTTCGCAGTGAGAAGAGAAGTCGCGACGCTTCCGGGGTTTTACTTTTTAGCTGACTTACCGTCTTTGCTGCTGGAGATGCAGACATGCTGGATGTCGGCGTTGACCTCGGCCGCCCCACCATGGCCTGACCGTGCCACCATTGGCCGTGGACGTCTGTGAACACTGGCACTGGGAGTTGACGATCAGCGAAGGTTCCAGATTGGCATCTACTGCCCTCTCAGCAGAACAGTCCACATTCTGAGAGCTCTGTCTCACTTGACCTGCCCGCAACAACTGTCCTGCCTCAAACGCAGCTTTTATGGGGCCTGGAGTTCGTAAAGAAATAAAGTATCAAGAAGCATCATTTTTGATATACATTACCTATCTACTAGTATCTATCTATCGGACTGTCTGTCTGTCTGTCTATATGTCCTATCTATCCATCCATCTATCCATCTATCTATCCATCTGTATATCTATCTATCTATCTCAATCCATTAATGTATCCATTTATATCTGTCTATCTGTCTATCAAAACATCCGTCCACCCATTTATCTATCAATGCATGTATTATCTTGTATGAATGTATGCATCTTTGTGTATTTATGTATCTAAGTATGTATGTGCGTAGGTACCTACTAAACACCTGGCCATGAATGTATGTGTATACGTATATATGTATCTTTGTTTATGTATGTACGTATGTGCTCAGGTACCTAGTAAACACCTGGTCCCATCTTTAGAGGGTGTGTAGTCAGTATCACAGATGCAGACCTGTCCATCACAGCCTCGGACTCGGCACGTGGAATACGACGGGCAGTCCTGTGTTCGTCTTGCATGGATAGTTGACCAGATTCACTGGAACAAGAACGGAACAGGATGATGTCATATCACATGTGAGAGAAACAGTGTGGTGTGTGTGTGTGTGTGTGTGTGTGTGTGAGAGAGAGAGAGAGAAAAGTGTGTGTGTGTGTGTGTGTGTGTGTGTGAGAGAGAGAGAGAGAGAGAGAGAGAGAGAGAGAGAGAGAGAGAGAGAGAGAGAGAGAGAGAGAGAGAGAGAGAGAGAGCGTGCGTTTGTGTGTGTGTGTCTGTGTGAGAGAGAGAGAGAGAGAGAGAGAGAGAGAGAGAGAGAGAGAGAGAGAGAGAGAGAGAGAGAGAGAGAGAGAGAGAGAGAGAGAGCGTGTGTTTGTGTGTGTGTGTGAGAGAGAGAGAGAGAGAGAGAGAGAGAGAGAGAGAGAGAGAGAGAGAGAGGCCATAATATGACATGAACTGTAGACATGTATGTTCCAAACATACACGTACACTGTCACGATCATTACAAATGCCCACGTGACATTAGTTAAATACCGTATTGTTTACCCGTAAAGATATCAGTTTATATATGATATAACACAGATTTTAACTTTGCAATATCAATAGTGTTAATACCACGTGGACAGTTTCTTGTGTACGTCATAGATCCCGATGACGCCATGAACTCAGGTCTGTATGGTGAGGCGTACAGTCGACATTCCTGACTTGACCTAAACATAAACGATAACCAGGTTGTCAGTATCTATTTCCACTCAATGTACAATGTCGGTAAAAGCTAAGTGTAAAGGGTAAGACGTGATGGTAACCCCATTTAGGTAGATACACTGACCAGTTTTAGGGGACGTGGAGTTTGTGGAACTATGTTTTTCGCCACTTTACCATATGTTGGAAATTTCCCCGAGGCACTGGTATCTTTCCCACCTGCCTCGAACTGGCTTTGAACCCGGCAAAAGTGACAGACGTTAGGATCGTGGCATTAAACATAATATCCTGTGTATTAAAGCCTCAACTAGATATCTTTCCCTTTTATTCCTCATAACAAATTTCGTAACTGAATTGTTTTAAAATGATGAATGAATAATTGTTTGGCAATAAGCTCAATGAGCTAATCATTAAATCCTCTCACCACATCGTACTTTATTTATGCTTCTTATAATTATGAGAGTAGGCATTATCAATGGACTAGAATATCTAATAAAGCTCTCCCTACCCCCCCCCCCCCCTCCCTATGAGAAGGTTGCCAGTAACTATAAGGTTTTAGTCGATGTTTTTCTCAGTAACTCATGTTTACCTCAACACAATTAATTGGCTAGGCATGATTTCAAATTGTGGCGGTAGTAAAAAAAAAGCTTTATTCAATTCTTTACTGGTTTGGCGAGCCCTATTGTTAAAGACGCTTGGCTTCCAACAATGATCTCAAGCTCAAGTGGTAAAGTATTCTCAATGGCGGTTTGGCGTGGCGTTATACAATCGCACAGTATAATGAAGGGCTACCAAATAGTGTCACAAATCAAAGACTACTCTGGACATCATATTAATAGGAGAAGGGAGTTCCGAGTTTCTCCGCGATACAGCCTAAGATGTAAAAAGTGGCGTGAATCAAAACAAACACAAAAGGACGATCGAAAGAACGACCAATTAATCATTCAATCATTTAATCAACGAATAAATAGATGAATGAATATATAATTATTAAAGAGAAAAATGAAAAGATAATATATGAAAATGTATAAATGAATAAATAGATAAATAAATGAAGAAATAAATGAAGAAATAAATGTATAAATAAATATATACATATATCAATTAACCAATCAATCAATTAATAATCAATCAACAAGCCTGTCAGTCAGTCAGTTGGCCAATTAAAGAAATAGTTCAATCAAATTACAAACACACACACACAGCCCTGTATCTTTAAAATTGAGATCGTTTCCTATCTTTCCTATTATAAACCATTTTTTTTTTTATCTGGGCGTGTTTTGAGATGTTATTACCCTAAGCTAACCCTAACCCTGATCAGACTGAAAACAAGAAATATATTTGTAAAATCATTGTGAGATCGATCTCACAACGCAAAATCATTGTGGGATCTACCTCACAACGCACCCATGCTTCAGCGACCACTGTCATTTTAGCATGGAGGTGATCTCTCAACTCAGAAAAGAGCATTTCTTACTGTAGGTATGTTGCAGCCACACATGCTGGCTTGAAGCGAGTGCTAGCCTGGCACTGCTCCTGGCACTCGAGACCGTTCTTCAAGCCCTTGATTGTTACGTTTGCTGTCTTCCTCTCCATGTAGCCAGCAGACAATACAAACTCACTGCAGGACAGGGCTCCTGGAAGAGATAAGAGCCACGTGTAGTATCTAAAGATACCTTTGACATAGTGCCTCCTCCATACTATTTTGATTGACTACTCAGGACTCACAAAGTATGTTTTTCTTCTTATAATGGGGAACTCAAGAGAGAGAATATACACAGAAACCGTTCCTGCTTGTTTTCCAGCCTTGGTGGAGCTTCGTGGGGCTTCATAAGGCCAGTGTTGGTCAAGGCAGTCACAGTCGCTCTGGTTATAAGGGAAAAGGGAGTGGCTTCAACATATCTAGAAACCTCGAAATGGCTCTATATTCAAAAATTATCCCATACGTCATCTTAACTATAACCAAATCTGGTCTGGCACGTTGGGAGATATTCTGACGGTATATGCAATTCTTTAAGAAATATTTGACTGGGTGACAATGTGATATATACTGGATATGTACCGGACATCAGTCTAATGAATGCATTGTAAAACCATCGGTGCACTTAAATGCAACAGACATGAACAGACTTACCCCGCATATATATATATATATATATATATATATATATATATATATATATATATATATATATATATATATATATATATATATATATATATATGTCACAGTACTTCCAGAAATCAAGGTGTGTATAACTTACCACACATGGGTATGTCGCAATAAATGTACTCACAGAATGCAAGGTGTGTAGAACTTACCACACATGGGTATGTCACAATAAATGTACTCACAGAAAGCAAGGTGTGTATAACTTACCACACATGGGTATGTCACAATACATGTACTCACAGAATGCAAGATGTGTAGAACTTACCACACATGGGTATGTCTTAATACATGTACTCACAGAATGCAAGATGTGTAGAACCTACCACACATGGGTATGTCACAATAAATGTACTCACAGAATGCAAGATGTGTAACTTACCACACATGGGTATGTCACAATAAATGTACTCACAGAATGCAAGATGTGTAGAACTTACCACACATGGGTATGTCACAATAAATGTACTCACAGAATGCAAGGTGTGTAGAACTTACCACACATGGGTATGCCGTAATAAATGTACTCACAGAATGCAAGGTGTGTAGAACTTACCACACATGGGTATGTCACAATAAATGTACTCACAGAATGCAAGGTGTGTAGAACTTACCACACATGGGTATCTCACAATAAATGTACTCACAGAATGCAAGATGTGTAGAACTTACCACACATGGGTATGTCGCAATAAATGTACTCACAGAATGCAAGATGTGTAGAACTTACCACACATGGGTATGTCGCAATAAATGTACTCACAGAATGCAAGATGTGTAGAACTTACCACACATGGATATGTCGCAATAAATGTTCTCACAGAATGCAAGATGTGTAGAACTTACCACAGATGGGTATGTCGCAGTACTCCTAGAATGCAAGGTGTGTTTACGTACTTACCACATATGGGTATGTCGCAGTACTCCTAGAATGCAAGGTGTATTTACGTACTTACCACACATGGGTATGTCGCAGTACTCCTAGAAAGCAATGTGTGTTTACGTACTTACCACACATGGGTATGTCGCAGTACTCCTAGAATGCAAGGTGTGTTTACGTACTTACCACACATGGGTATGTCGCAGTACTCCTAGAATGCAAGGTGTGTAGAACTTACCACACATGGGTATGTCACAGTACTCCTAGAATGCAAGGTGTGTTTACGTACTTACCACACATGGGTATGTCACAGTACTCCTAGAATGCAAGGTGTGTTTACGTACTTACCACACATGGGTATGTCACAGTACTCCTAGAATGCAAGGTGTGTTTACGTACTTACCACACATGGGTATGTCGCAGTACTCCTAGAATGCAAGGTGTGTTTACGTACTTACCACACATGGGTATGTCACAGTACTCCTAGAATGCAAGGTGTGTTTACGTACTTACCACACATGGGTATGTCGCAGTACTCACAAAATGCAAGGTGTGTTTACGTACTTACCACACATGGGTATGTCGCAGTACTCCCAGAATGCAAGGTGTGTTTAACTTACCACACATGGGTATGTCGCAGTACTCCTAGAATGCAAGGTGTGTTTACGTACTTACCACACATGGGTATGTCGCAGTACTCCCATGGTGTAGCAGGATCTGTAGTGAAGCACCATGGGGAGTCCTTGCCGTCAGGGTTACGGCAGTGGTTTTTCTCATACGATAGGTCTTTGTTGACATTTGGGAATCGCCAAGGGTCAGTCATACTGTGCTGCTGCGGCGTTTGCGTGTTCCAACTCTGGCATGTTTTTCCTGATCTGGATTTGCTTACCGTCCCTGCGTACTCACGACCTTTAGTAGTTAACAGACAGCTGGCGCTCGTATCTGAAAGAAAAGAAAGGAAAACATTTTGGATACTATTCGCTGCACTTTGATAAAACTGTGTCACTGGTTTGAGGTGAACACGACGCCTAGTTTACACTGACACTAAGCTTTGCATTTTTCCTGGTATTTGTTATCAGGATTTTAAAAGATAATGACAAAACGACTTGTAATTGTAGAATAGTGGCACAGTGTGCTATGCAGAAAAGCACAGAACGCCAATTGGGTGTAATGTGTATACGTTTATCATCATATATGCTCTTACGCTGGGGAAAAAACACGATCTATTCCGAGTTGTACACAAACACATTCATATATTTCACAGAGTTCGCGGTCGAGTAGTGGGCTTTCTCTCATAACTGCCCCTCTCGGGCCATGTGGAGAAGTTGTCAGTGATATGGGTTCTGGCGGTGGTTTTCTCTTGATTCCTTCACCTGATTTACAGCTAGCTATTCTCGATTAAGTATCCAGATGACTGATACAGGGACGATAGCTGCACATATACCTAAATAGATGAAGTCTGGTGTTATACACTACGATCACGTGATCAGGAAATGAGGGATATTGAACCATTTATAAGCAAACTAAAGACGGGATTCAAGGATGCAGTGATTGTTTTAAAAGAATTAGCAAAATAAGCGAGTACAACCGTTCGATCATGAATTGAATACGCAACAGAAACAAGGTGTACTTTGCACTTATCATCAAAATTTAGTCAACGTTAAAGTTGGTGATGCATATTTATTTTTCATTCTCTTAAAGAAATAAATAGGTTCAAAGAGCAGTTGATTATTGGAAATATGATTGCGTCAATCGAATCTCTCGGAAGATTTTCGCGCAGAGAGAGAGAGAGAGAGAGAGAGAGAGAGAGAGAGAGAGAGAGAGAGAGAGAGAGAGATGCATGCATGCATGCATAACATACAAACGTGCGTACGTACGTACATACATATATACATACATGCATACATACATACATAGATAGATACATACATACATACATACATACATACATACATACATATATACACAGGGATGTCTAAATATCAAAGTCCTGAAGCACAGACAATTGGTTTTGGAGGAAAACAATTTCTGTTGGGTGCTGTGCGAGAATTAGTTATAGTATTGTCACCAGGCGATGCTACAATATTAGTCTTTGAAGCATTAATAAAGACCTATCAAGATCAATTAATTAGGCTGTATATCAATATGTGGAATCTACGCGTTATTCTAATATAATCTGTATCTAAAAATGTATGTGAAATATTTAATAAACTCGTTGAGTCATGGTGTACCTTGCACCTATCATAAGAATATGGTCTACTTAGCTGGCAATATTGACATATTTCATTTTAAAAAAGAAAAAGGTAGGTCTTCAAATGATATCTGTTGATTGATGGGTCATGATTGTAATTGTTTTATCGAATCTCTCCCGCAGAATACTTTGCCACTAAAATATAACCAAAAAGTAAAGCATTTGGTCGTTTCCTGAACTTTCATGAGTGTGTAAGTGCCATTGAAAGTGCAATGCTAGCACACTTACTACATATAGGAACATTGCAATACTCCCAGCTGGTGGCAGCTTCCGTGGTGTGACACCAGGGGGCTGTAGTGCTATCAGGGTTCCTACAGTAGTTGCTGGCTTCTGCCAGAGTGGAGTCAGGAAGCTGGAGAGGGTCCACGTGTTTGTGACGGTGGGGGACTTGCGAGTCCCACCTTTGACACGTCTTGCCCGTGGCTGTCTTCGCAAGCGTCCCTTGGTACTCTTTCCCAGCTATCGTAGATTTACAGCTTTGCCCTGGAAATAACGAACAGTAAATTTCAAAGTACACATCTATTACAAGTACTAGACCTACTACTACTACTACTACTACTACTACTACTACTACTACTACTACTACTACTACTACTACTACTACTACCAGGTGCGGATCCAACTTCCCAATTTGACCGATGCACTACCAAATTGTTGAAAGATTACCAAATATTTTCTTCATTAAAATGTCGGGGAGGGGGGGATTTCTATATTTCATGAACTTAGCTTGTTCTTACTTCTCCTCTTGTGAGTATTTAACATCATTTAATCATTTGACAGTGCATATGATTTACGTGTAGGTTTCAGTATTTGCATGCTGTAAAGCAAAACGATACCATGCTTAATAAGAAACGAAAACTAGCCAATTCGTCAAGGACAATAGTGCACATTCACTTCTGACACCACCATATTTTTCAAACTTTTTAAAAATGATTCTTTCAATGATACATATTCCAAAAATATTCTATACATATTCAAAAAGATAAATGAAAAATAACGGTCCCTACCCCACTTTTAGAGTTAAGCAACGCCATTACTTCAGGGTGTTTGGTAAACGGGTCTACACATTATTTGAACCTGCCACTGGCAAGCTGATACAAAACGCGTGAATTGTTTAACTGTATTAAATTCTTTAGGTGAAATAGTTCAAAACTGGCCATGAGGGTATTACGGTAGCACATGGGGTTCATTCATTTAACTCAGCTGTTCATCTATCCAGCTGTTTAATTAATACTTTATTTACCATTACAAAGATTGCCTGAACGGTCTTCCGATGGCAAATTCATTTTTGCATAACAATAGTACCCTTTTTGCAGGGTGCAAAATCTTTTTTTTTGGGGGGGGGGTAAAAACTGAAAAGAAATGCTTAGTGCCCCTACTACAAACTATGAATCAGGGAATTGCTGTTGAAAATGGGAAATTGCAATATTCACCTTTCGAATTCCATTACTTTTCGACCAAGCCAAAATTAGAAAAAAAATGTGAAACCCTTTATAAATATGGCAAATTTAAAGCAAATCTGTTAAATTCGATACTCACAATACATGTTAATTGAAAGCGATTATGTTCTGATGAAATTCTATAATGGAAAAAGGGCCAAAATACCTTTCCTGGTTGTGTGCAAGCCCGTGGAAGCCTTTCTAGTAGCAGGTGTCTTATTACTTTTCCCAGTGATAGCCTAAACATTTACAGTTGATTATGAACAAAAGTGTGTCGGCTTTAAGGTGATGAGTACCATTGCAAGCCAGTTAAAAGCCCTGTCCCAAAACACACCTCAAAACAGCATAATCCTATAACTAGGCGTATCTCCAGGTTCCTGAGTGTTATCAGGTAGAGAATATCATCGCCAGCTGTCATTATTCAATTCATATTCTGTTTTATTTCAAGATTTACAACTTTATTTTCAAATGACATATTCTCATTAATTACGCATGTGATGGTTACTGCAGGTTCAGAGTTACTTTAGGGATATCATTGACTATGCCCAATAAAAGTATTTTTTTGATATTTTACTGCTGAAGATTTTTACAGGCCATAACGTTGAAACTTTTAGTTAGAAATCTCCACACCAACTACACTTGCTAACCTCACATGCTCATAGCTAGCACCTATTTATAGCATCCTGACCACAAGCCATTATCTTGAGATCGTCGAGGTGTATCTTTGTGCAGCTGTCCTTTGTTTCCAGTGCTCAAATGTGATCAGCGAGGTATGTCCACTACTATCAATGGCGTTCCCATGCCTCCTCACACGAGATATCTCACTAAAATTTTCAATGTTATGGCCTGTAAAAATCTTAAGCAGTAAAAGATCAAAAAATTACTTCTTATTGGGCATAGTCAATGATATCCCTAAGGTAACTGTGAACCTGTAGTGACCATCACCTGCGTAAGTAACAAGATTATGTCATTTGAGTGAAAAGTTGTAAATATTGAAATGTATTAGAATATGGGTTGACTACAGATGGCTGACTATGATATTCTCTCCCTGATAACACTCAGGAACCTGGAGATACACCTTGTTATATGATTATGCTGCTGTGAGGTGTGTTTTGGGATGGGGCTGTTAACTGGCTTGCAATGGTACCCATCACCTTAACTGATGTAAAAATCTCAAATGACACTAAGTTCCCAAAATAACCCCATAGAAGCACCCTTAAACAAATTGTTATAATTGTTTATAAAAAACAAGATCTTTCATTTATTCATTACTATAAACGTTATAGTAAAGTTCTACGACTATTAAGGTTCTGTATGTAATGCTCATCAAAAGCTGATAAGAAACTGTCCTGCGGGGGCTGATTATGATGAACAGGTGTCAATTTTGGGTCTGGACAAAAGGTTTCGCAATGAATACACTTATTTCATAAAAATCACAATCCTCCAAACTCATTTCATGGTTAGTATAACTGATCAGGATTGCTGTTTAGCCAAGATTGGCATTGTCTCCGGTGGACCCCTGATCAGGATGCATCACTCAGTCGGAAGTGCAATTGATGATGGGAGAGGACGCCGGTTATACAGAAGGATATCTAAGGGATATCCTGTTGAAGTTTCAAGCAAATCTGTTCATCCAAGTCAAAGTTGTGTTGTAAAGTTTGACCCACTTTTTATTTCACTCCAACACAATGTAAAACCTATGGTGAAGACTGGTTTTTCATGTCACCTCGCCAGGAGCCAGAGCAGAATGCTAAGAATAGCTTGGTCAGTATGCAGGCTTGCATTGGAAATTTACCGTGTGTTGGAGTGAAATGATAAAGGGGTCAAACTTTGCCTAACAGCTTTAACATGGATGATCGGATTTGCTTGAAACTGCAACAGGTTATCTCTAAGATATCCTTCTATTTAACCATGAAGTCATTTTAGTTGTTACTTAAGCTGTTTTGAAAAACTATTGGGAAAAGGGGAGGATTGCATTTGTTTTTGGACGCCCTGCACTACTACTATTTGGTCTGCATATAGTATTTGTTTCTTATTCCAATACAGCTATATCTGTTATTTAGGGGTCGACCTAATTTTGCTTTTGTAAGTGATTATTGGTAAGCATATTGTACCATAGATCTAAGTGTGTATTTCTCTGCGTTTGGTTTAAGTTACGTACAATTTACTTTATTTCTTAATCCAGCAGGACCTGCAATGAGCGTTCCCTAGTAACACCGCATGCAGTCACATCACTGTGTAACTATGTGGACACATAAAGGACCCTTTCAATATATCACCTACACGCCCAAACTAGAAAAGAACAGCTCCGATTACTGAGGCGTTTCCAGATCGCCATCAAAACCTATTTCATAATGACTAAGAAAAGGCTGTAGCTGACGTACGCCCTCCTGAGGACCTGTCTGTGTGTTTGGTGAAAAAGCAAGAGTTGTTCTTTTGGAGGTATTTTCGAGTATCTTTAAAATCGAGGCAATCGTGAGGTAGGATATAGACCAGGATTTGGCAGACAATTTTGAATCCGATCAATGTTCACTTATAACCAGGAGTTGATAAATGGATCGATTTGCTATCAGCTGACTGAAGAAATTATAGTGTTCATCAACAAGGTTTAAAATACTATGGAGGTGTGCATCTGAAATTGTATATTTTGAAAAGATTATCAATTTCTAATTCGTATACATACAAACCTAAATTTTGTTGCAGGACCATTTGTTAGGACTATTTTAGAGCATGTACTTAAAATGGAAAAATAACGACACTCCAATCGTTCAATTCATGTATGTTTATTCTGTATAAACAGAGTATATACATATATATATATATATATATATATATATATATATATATATATATATATATATATATATATATATATATATATATATATATATATTGTGACGAGGATGTGTCATAAGATGACTCCCAGCGGAGCTTCTTGAACAATAGCCTTATATGTATATATATATATATATATATATATATATATATATATATATATATATATATATATATATATATATATATATATATATATATATATATATATATATATATATATATATACTAGAAAAGTACCCGTCCTACGGACGGTAACCACAAAATTTCTTTTTACGTCAAAAATATCAGGGCACCCAGATATCCTTGCAACCGCACACTTAGGGCTATCTAACCTATGGATCAATAATTCAAGAGGCTTGGTAAACATATATGCCATTGATAGATAAGTTGTCAAACCGGTATTAGAAAGGTGGTGGTGGGGTGGTGTCCATTTATCATATCACTCATGACGAATTCTAATCATTTCTACTCAAAACAATTTTCGTTTAGTAAGATCAATATAAAATATGACATACGATATGTCATTTACACCCGTCCTAATTTGGTTCTTCCTGTTGAAAGATATCATTTATGAATTTTTGTCATTCGGTATGATTTACAGACTCGTTTACAACTTTTTAAAGGTAAGATTATTAATGGGGTAGGTTAGAGGAGGAAACACAGATGTATAAACCTCTTACACTTGAATGGTAGACTCTAATGCATTCTACACGAACTGTGATATAACAATTCGTAGCTTTGCTTGCTTTCTCCTCTGCCACTTAGGGATACGTAGTGACGGGTGCCGTAGTAATCGGCGAACACCACCTACATACCCTTAGCCCCCATTGCCATTCTCATCACGCACCCCAACCTAATTGGAGTTGAAGAATGTCGTGAGAGAAAGCTCGCAATCGTTCACTGTGCTGGATTCTCTCTTGGCAATATGGCAATTTCAATAAAAGTGCAACACAGTAATCTGCTTAGCATAATTGGCCAACTAAACATTTGCAAGTTATTTGATTGAATAAATGTGGTCAGTTCATATATAAATTTGTCAAAATCGTAAATAGTTTAAAACATTTATTGAAAGAAATATTCTTTATTTTACCAATTTGCGGAATTCAGTACTCTTTACACGTCTGTTGGTAACTTCCTATGTTGTTCTAAAGCTGCACATGAATATAAATTGACCTAAGTTCCGCAGGTTAGGTGCTAAATATAATCATATATATATATATATATATATATATATATATATATATATATATATATATATATATATATATATATATATATATATATATATATATATATATATATATATATATTTATATATATATATATATATACACATATATATATATATATATATATATATATATATATATATATATATATATATATATATATATATATATATATATATATATATATATATATAGGGTATATATATATGTATATGCTATCAATGAAATATTTTGGGAATAGAGTCCAGATACGAAAAAAAACGTGGAAAGAATGTGTATGAGTTGGCCAGTTAGCATTTTGGTATGATTCTACCCACAAATTATTTCCAAATGATACTTTTATGTGGATATCCTCCCCCTACCCCCAAAAAATGATAAATAGATAAAAAAAATGGGCTTTTCTTTGAGCTGCTACGCTATGATTGTTAAGGAAATGTAAAAACAATACTATTTCAATAATTGTTGAAGGAAAACATATTCCAAAGGAGGCACAATCTTCGTTCAAACACGGATTAATTCCAAGCATACCCAAAGTGAGGTATGGGCATGAGGTGGTTCTATAAAATATACATAGACATTAAGTTCCATCACAATTTATTTTGATAAACATAACTTTCAAATTGTATCTATTTAAAGCCGGGTAGCTAATATACTGGCTGTATGGAAAACATTTTTTGGAACTATAGAATAGTCCGATTTATTCGTAAGCTCAAATATGCATGTTACCCATGCACCACCGTAGTATGCTGAATTGTTTGGGTTTGTTCAAATGCTCTCTCTCTCTCTCTCTAAGCGCACAACCTTTGATTGTGTTTTTCCCAAGGGATGTGTCCGTACGCTCTTAGCGCCGATGCAGGCATTGTCCATTGTGTCCATGCCGCCTAAACCCTTTCGGTGCATGCCCAGGTTCCCTTTGATTACCCGGGTAAGCTACGCTACTACAGTGTGCGTGCTTCTGCCACCGGACAACCAACAAAGTCCGTGCAGTGCAACCCCATTGTGGAAGCAGAAGTTTGATATCGGTTGTACTATATATTGCCGGGTGGTCATACCACACCCGGCCGTGCTTGAGGATAAGAAATCAGCATCAAAAGCACCTTTTTGTTTAATTTTTTGAAATTAGTTTACGTTAAGAACCATCTAGATACACTTGACCACCAAACTGCCAACTCAGAATTAGGCAAACAGGCGCGGCAACGGAGATCATGCGTTGCAAAGGATTGGGCCTCCTCTCTTATAATATAGATATTTATATATATATATATATATATATATATATATATATATATATTATATATATATATATATATATATATATATATATATATATATATATGTGTGTGTGTGTGTGTGTGTGTGTGTGTGTGTGTGTGTGTGTGTGTGTATACACCACTTCTGCTCCTGGCATCTACCTGTTGAGCTATCTCGTCAACTAAAAGAATTGCACAAGCATG
This sequence comes from Maea johnstoni, assembly GCA_963942565.1. Classification (NCBI taxonomy): domain Eukaryota; kingdom Metazoa; phylum Annelida; class Polychaeta; order Spionida; family Magelonidae; genus Maea; species Maea johnstoni. The sequence goes on from OZ012685.1 coordinate 5,326,404, forward strand.
AAACCCAGGGTTGTCAACTTAAGACTGAGTGTGTGACTTGCTCATATATATATATATATATATATATATATATATATATATATATATATATATATATATATATATATATATATATATATATATATATATATATATATATATATATATATATATATATATATATATGAAACCCAGGGTTGTCAACTTGAGACTGAGTGTGTGATTAGCTTATATATATATATATATATATATATATATATATATATATATATATATATATATATATATATATATATATATATATATATATATATATATATATATATATATATATATATATATATATATATATTCATATGTGTATATGTATACGTATATATATATATATATATATATATATATATATATATATATATATATATATATATATATATATATATATATATATATATATATATATATATATATATATATATATATATATATATATATATACTCTCATTCTTAATTCAAGCATAAGGTAGATTTATCAACACATTTATTTGATAGGTTTAAAAAAACGATTAAATTAATGCAATCAACGATGCCATAGAAAATGTTTTTTACGAACCGTTTGTTGTTGAGACTACCAAGAGTATGATGAAGCAAGGTCCTATATTTGATTGGTCCTGAAATGATTAAAGTAGCATGAAGCATGTAATAATTGGCTTTTTTCGCATGTACAATTTGCACTTAGCAATGCAAGATAGGAATTAACTGTTTCTAAAGTTATGACACGTGACCTAGAGCACATTCATGAAGACATTTCGTGATTCCAACAAAATAATTTTACGATGATAACTTTTAGGTGGCTTGAAAGGTTGTGACAAGTGAACTAAAAAATTCTTTTAAAAGCGTGCAGTGTTTTCAATCACAGATCATGTCCACAATAATTGTGGATTGGGTAGCATCCAATTTCATAAATATTAAGAAAAGATCAAAATAGAGGGAAGGGTATCAATTTTTACAATTTTTGCTCTGATAGAATTGAATAACCATAATGATTTCTTTCAGAATCTTTGTCAATAATGGAAAAAGGGTATATTCTTCATTATTCTAGATTGAATAACTTTGCCACAAAGTCAGAATTGAAATAAACGTGATACCCTTCCGTCCGAAATACTTTTAGCTATTGATATACTATAATGCTTGTGTAAAGCAAACATATTGTGGGGAAATTCGACATGGAAAAAGCAGCTAAAAACGTATTTCTGTCTGTGTGCAACCCTATGTAAGGTTCTAAAATGTTCGGTTTCTTACTCAGCTCAGCGATGGCCGAGACAATCAAGATGGGTCTGATTATGGAAATGAGAGTATAGACTTTAAAACTTGTAAAAATCTCAAAATCACAAGATTCCCGGTTTTAACCGTTTTACATAGAAGCACATTCATTACTCCATTTCGCATTAAAGGATTCAATGTGTACATTGGGGACTGTCCTAAGCTGGCTTGACGCATTCAAAGGGTATCGAATTGTCCTATAACATTTAGTTACTGCCCTCATGTATACTGCTTTAAAGGACTCATAATATATGTGTCTTACCATGCCGCCTTGTGTTTTCCCGACGAATGTCCTGATATTCCCGACTGTGGTACAAGCGCACACTCCTTCTGTCAGCGTAGGGTGGAGATCTGTGAGTTAGCAATGGAATACTGGAGTAGTAGGAGTTAAGGCGCTTAGGCAGTATAGTTCTGGAATATCCCTCAGGGGATTGAAATGGTTTCCGTGTGTACAGGCCTGGTAGGGGAGGAAGGATACAAGACTATAAACCGAATACCTTTACCTTTATGGTACACTTAGAATTCTGGTGCTATTCCATCCAATCATATGAAAGGATGCCTGTATTAATACCCTACAGAATGTATACAAGGGTTTCTGACAATAAAAAAAATATTGCTAAGCTTGTATAACAGGCTTTTTTAGCTCCCTCTCGCATTGATTTTAGGAAAAAATCTTCCTAAAACAGAATTTAAAAAAAATAGTGACTTTATTACTGAGAGCATATCAGGCAACACTGGTTGAAAAAGACAAGCACTTAGGAGTTGTGTGGGGTCCAAAAAGGCTCAGCCTGCAGCTTCAACGTTTGGACTCCTCATTTCTTTTGTTTTCAGAGTTATAGACTCTGTCCCTATAACTAAAATAAAACTACATAGTTTACAATTATTTCCTTTCACAGAATAGCTTTAGTATGTACACAGAGGTGGGCCGCAGTGCGTCTCTCTTGTCAGCGTCGGATGCATGCGCCCCCCCCCCCCCCCTCCCCACCACCACCACCATCCCCCTCCCATTGCAGTGTATGTCGCTACAAAGTAACCGATTTTTCAGGAGGAGCCATACCTTTCGCACTGTTTAGATTTTATGAAATGCTTTCAAGTAGTAAGGACGTCTCTATGCTTAGACCCTGTGCATTATCACAACTCCATGATAGAAACTCGACACAGTCTGTATTATAAGGATGTCGAAGCACCTTAAGCACTGGAGATACGACAGCCCACCTATTATCCGCAAGCCTCCCTAATGCAACTCCACCTCCAATTGACAACTGCTATGCCTATGGACGGCACGCCTTAAACATGTAGTTAATGATATTTATGAGCGATCTGTAATCAGATGGTGGAACTTAGCAGTGGTGTAGCAAGTAACTGCGAACAGCAGTTTTCACAAATCGTTTTTAGGATCCTCTTTATCTACAAATACAATGTGAGTGCTGGATCCCTCACGCCGCCCATCAGGGGTCAAAGGTCATGCGTGTAAATTGTGATATTGAGGGAATGTACAGGAGTTAAAGCTGAAGGCTAATTACTATCGCTTCGTATTTAGGCGTAGTCACTTGGTACATACTGCGCATAATGAAATGCAATTTACCCTTGAGGCTTATGTGGTTAACATGTATTTCAGCCTATACCCCATTCTTGTCAACTGCTGATATCGGACCCCAAATTAGCTGTCTCCTGATGGGTCATCAGATATGAAGTAATGTCCAGATGAACTCCTGATATGCTGATTTGAGGAATTACCTGACTAACCACTTCACAGGAAATCAGTGCCACTTTGACCTTTATTCTTATGAATTACCGTGTGTGGCAGTTGTTTACCTCATCCTCCTTTTACAGCCTAATCCTTTATTAGCTCCGGTTATTGATCAGCCAGGCATGCTTCTATGGTAGACTATGTGGTCGATTCTGGGTTATTGACAAGGAATTTGACCCCTGCCTAAGAAATTGCAATTGGATTGACTTAATTCCCGATTAGCCTTTCTGGGATGCAAGAAATAGAGGGACATCCTGCCAAACACCTTGTGCTTGATAACCACTTTTGCCCTGTGCTAAGAGAAGGAATAAGTATATCGTCCCCTAGCATCATCAAATAGCATCATCAGTAGTCCACACGAACTGGCAAGACAAGAAGCACTACTTTACAAACGCAAGCAAGCAGGGTGGTACCTTTGTTGAAAAATAATAAGGGATCCGCTGTGGCCTAGTGGTTACGATGCCTGGCTCCCAAGCGTGAGTTCGCAGTTCGAGTCTCCGCTGGATCCTCAAGCGGGTTGGCCTGGTCGCTATATAAATGTGCGGCGTTGTGGGGGACTGTCTATGGTCCTTCTGCAACTGAAAAAACCCTTGGAACTATTCGTGAAGAGTAGGGAATTTCTTCCCGCTTCTGGGTTTCTATCTCGTCGTGATATGAACTAAGCTGTTGAAAGCGACGTAAAACCCAATTCCTTCCTTCCTTCCTTGTTGAAAAATAATCACATCCATTATCTATGCAATAATGTTAAGTAAAAGTTATTCAAGTATTGAAATCATCTGGCCAAATCATAGGTTTAAGCATCAACCCCTGGTACTAAAGAAAAAAGCTTATTGATACGCGAAATCTCCTGATATTGGCTTGGTGACTTTTGACGACCATCAATGAGCAGATTAAGAAACTAATTGTCACAAAATCTGCCAAACAAGAAAGGTTTCCGGTTCTTTTTATATATTGAATTTCGCCAAAATATGGTCGTTTTATAATTCATTTTGGGTATCGAATTTTAACGGATGTGCGTGAAATTTGTCATATTTATAGTTAACGTTATTGTAAAAGAGGTAATATCCCCGTTTTCTAGTTCTGACTTAGTTTCAATGTTATGCAATCTTGAGATTGAGAAATTTGAGAAAGTATTTTTTCTCATTTTCAAAAAAATCCTAAAGAAGTGGTGATAAGATTTAAATGGTTCAAAAGCTAGAAAAAATGTAATACTCTTCCCTCCGTTGTTGGTCTTTCCTCAAATATGTGAAATATGAATGTTCCCGGTTCAAAAGTGTGAATCAGCGCTCCATTTGAAAACATTTAAGAAGGTTATTCAACGTTTTGCATCTCAAACCTTACGCCCTGCTCAGAGGGTAATGTTGTGATGCCTAATGCGTTCCTCTTCAGAAGACCTTTAAGGTTATGAATATTCTGGTTAGGCCAAATAGTCAAATAAAAGAAGGGTAGAGGTAAAACTAATTCAAAAGATAATCTCATAAGCTACCTCATCCCCATATTCCTGATTTCATAACCGTCGCTGACTTTTCATCCTTTATGTTTACTCAAACACTACACTGCATGAGCTTTTAAGTTTTAATTATTTATAAGATTTCGAGTGATAAAGTATTCATACAATCAGATGCTCTGCATAAAACATTATACGCTGCATTGATTGAGTCTAGTATAGATACCCTTTAAGGAAGAACCCTACCCGATACCCGGGTCATTTTTAAAACTTGAATATCTGAAAACTTAGATAAATGTGGACAACGGCACTTATGCTATTGTATAGCTTACATCTCATAGTTACAGAATAATGATAAACTTATCAATAATCTGCTATTTTGAGTTGATATGACACCCTTTACGCACATTTCTGTCTGTTTCGTTTTTTTTGCAAAATGTCAAGACTCACCCTTTACTTGAAAACCAAACTCTACCATTTGATCATTCATGTCTTTGGTAAGGTGCAAGGTCCTACCTAAACCAGGAATCTGTACGATGAGTATGTTAAAAACATATTTGAATGTTCCCATATGCCTCAAAATTACTAACAGCACGTGGTTTACATAGTAAATGCTGATTTTCAGGTCCTGTCAGAATTCAAGGTAGCTGTGACATGACCTTGCACCTAGACGGGGTTCATATCTGTCATATTATAAAATACTGGCTTCGGAGACTGTATCTTTATTCACTTTCAGCCCAAAAATGAGATGAAAATCAAGGTCAAAATGGTCTATCTCGAAGAAATCTGCACGGCTAAAGCAGACAGCCATGTCGTTTGGGATTAAATGTAACAAGGAAAACCCCAAGGGCCCTACCTTTTGTGCTCTTGAGGTTGCAACAATAGAATGTTGCTAGCTCGAGATTCGTGGCGAGTGAACACTGCTCATGTGTCATCTTTTGTTTTGATATCCATTCTTAGGGGCCAGCCAAGCACACCACCTACTGGTGAAAATCTTGGTGTACTAGACTATCACCTTAATCGCTATTCATTGAAGAACTATAAACCCTTCGAGTGCTATGGCTACTTTCGTTAAAGCACAAGGACACAAAGGTTTTCGAAAACCATCTAAACCTGGTCATGTTGGTATTCATTGGATAACTCTTGATGAGTACCCCCAGGGGAGAACCCTTGTGCCAGGGTTTCACTGATTTTTCAGGTTTTTGCATCATTGTGTATTGGCCAGAATAGCCACCTCCAGCATAATAGCTTATATCAGCAAGACTATTCCTCAAACGAGACATTTACTTTGATGGAAGTTATCACTCTCCACCCATAGATCCCGCTATACTAGTCGTGTATCAATCCAGCGGAAGACGGTATCGCTGCTGTGGCAGATTGGGAAGTTATCAGATCTGTGGCCTACCTAAAGTCTGTGAGAATATGGTCAAATTGTAGGAACGATCTTAGTTTTAGAACATGCCTCGATTGCGACCTGTTTGCAAATACAGTGTACAACCTTACACACGTATAGAGGCGTGATGTACAACGATATTTTCCTGGCAGTTAGTTAATCTTAAGATCAATTTCAAGACGTTGTACCACAGTTGTTTGCCTTCCACCAATCAGAGTCCTCGAAAAGTGTAGGGTTATAGGACTTGTAGCATGGCCTGCTCCCTTCAGCCAATCACAGGCCTCGAAAAGTGTGTTCTTATTTCCTGAAGAACACGGTTAGCTGTCTTTGTCTCACCCACAAAGAGATGTTCACTGACCACAGAGGCTTTGCCCTCTGTAGGAGTGGAGCCCCTGTGGTCAGTGGACACCTACCTGTGGGTGAAACAAAAGCAGGTGAACCGTGGTCATTCGGGAAAGCACACTTGCGGAGATACCTTGTATATATATATATATATATATATATATATATATATATATATATATATATATATATATATATATATATATATATATATATATATATATATATATATATATATATATATATATATATATATATATATATACATATATACATGATATATATATATATATATATATATATATATATATATATATATATATATATATATATATATATATATATTTTTTTTTATATATATATATTGATATATATTGATATATATTGATATATATATATATATTATATATATATATATATATATATATATATATATATAAATATATATATATATATATATATATATATATATATATATATATATAGAGAGAGAGAGAGAGAGAGAGAGAGAGAGAGAGAGAGAGAGAGAGAGAGACCATTATTCTGCACTGAAAATCAATACCATTTTAAATCTGTGCGTCTCTGATGTGATAAGACACTACAGGGAAGGCCGTAGAGCAGGGTATTCTGTTGGATATTTACAATAGCCGAAATAAAGACATCTAAACATGAATCTACCATGAGGTATGATGTGTACCCCCACACACTGCTCACCCGAATATCCTACCTTCTCCATTGCCAGAGCGCTTAACTATGTGTCCTATTAACGTCAGATAATCGAGAGGAATCTGCAAGCCTTCCCATCCCTTATCCTTCACTATTCCTTTCCTATACTTCCTGTGTTCTGGAGCCTACCTTTCTCTCGGCCTGAGTTTGCCTGAAGGAAGCTGGCCATGCTACAAGTCAGAAAGAACTTCTTGGGCCTGTGGTTTATGGGGGACCGCCCTCGGTTCCCCACTCGTGCTGCGCACTCGTGCGGAAACTTGGGTTTTCCCCCTTGTACCACAGTTGCTTGCCTTCCACCAATCAGAGGCCTCGAAAAGTGTAGGGTTATAGGGCATACCCCACACTTTTCAGGCTTTTGTTCTCTAAGCTGCCTAAACCCAAAGGTGTTACCCAAGGGTATACTTTTCTCGGCCTGTGATTGGTGGAAGGCAGTCAACTGTGGTACAAGCCACATAGACTCCTCGGAAGCTGTGGTGTATGGGATACCCTTGGGGTTACTCGGCTTCGCCTCGTAACACCTTGGGTATATCCCATACACCACAGCTTCCTTGGGGTCTATCTATCACATAACCCACGGCCCCTCGTGTTCTTTCTATTACATAACCCACACTTTTCAAGCCTTTGTTCTCTAAGCTGCCTAAAACCAAAGGTGTTACCCAAGGGTATACTTTTCTCGGCCTGTGATTGGTGGAAGGCAGTCAACTGTGGTACAAGCCACATAGACTCCTCGGAAGCTGTGGTGTATGGGATACCCTCGGGGTTACTCGGCTCCGCCTCGTGACACCTTGGGTATATCCCATACACCACAGCTTCCTTGGGGTCTATCTATCACTCGTCCAGGCCATGCTCCTACTGGTTACTAAGTACAAATAGTCATGGTCTATGTCAAAATGATATGCTTAGAATTTGGTATATATCTGGTAAGGCCATCAATGGCATGTATAGTCAGGCCGTAAGAAGTAGAGCTGGTATTGGTTACATTTATAATTGAAATCCTAGAAAAGGGATTGAGCAGAATCTTCCCATGGAGTGCGGCGCATGAAAGGCACAACGGCCACCGGCAAGTTAGAACAATCTCCAGCGTAATGCCCATACACCATTTGCTTTACTCTTGCAAACGAAAACAGAAGCATTGATAAGATTTTACGTTGTAGATGGCGGCGCCGATCACACTCACACATGGGCTGTATAGAGGTAACATAGTTTATTTTGTGGTATGCCTCAAGGTATGTTCACACATAAACCCACACTAGACCTCAGACACATGCTGTATAATTTGATCGTCAACTAAAAAGGTTTGGATATTGTCATTTATCCTTTATTTCGGTCAATATTTTCATTAGTTTATAATTAGTCAAAACACTTGTTTAGAAATCCGCGACACTAGCAACTTGCAATTGAACCCAAGCCCTCCCCACAAAACAATTTCATATTCAGGTGTCCCCATCTATGGTATTGTGAATTAGATAAATGAGTTTTATATACTGAAATCATATTTATGATACATTCCATGAAATGCTAAGCTCCTCTCCTCTTTTGCTTGATGAAACATCTATTTGCCTAGAGAAGCACAGGGTCACAGTGAGTGGCAACCCACAGCTAGCACTCTGACCCAGGGACACTTGCGGTAGTGTCGACCGCGGCGGCTGCAGACACCCTACTCTCCCACACAGACACTAGCAAAGGTTTAAGGCTCACGCTATGCCCGTTTCTTATCAACCTCACAACAAAATTTCAGTGAGGCCATATTCAGTGTCATAAGTTTAGCAACAACACTAGATTTTTTCTTCATTTTGCTATAATACCCTATGATATATCTCTTGAAACTGATAGGTATTTCTCTTCAATTGTAATTAGATAACCATAGCTAGATGCTATGATCCCTCTTGCAGCTTTTATCTTTTTGTGAACAGGCGATGATTCGAAAAAGCGCTGATCGGTCCAGTCAAACAGTTGTTTCGGAAAAGCTGCTGTCCAACCGTATACAGGTACATGCCGCACCTAGTTATGGAACGCCATACGACCAAATATTCAACATTTAGAATGTACGATGCAACCTGACTGATTACGCATCAACCTGCATGCAAAACGCACCAACATGGCGAATACGCACCAACCTGCATTCGTCAATATCATTTGGCCAGATATAGAAGAATGCAAGTTGGTGCGTATCTGCGTGTGCATGTTGATGCGTATTTGCCGTTCACTTCCGTCGCATTTTAAGGAGAGAACCTATGGTGAAGGGGAAACTCCTTGCCATGTTATCCATACAAGGATGGAATCTGTGTTTAATGGACGTATGGGAATTTAGGTATTTGGACCATCGGACATGAACAGAGAGTCATGAATACATTTAAGCACAAATCTGAAGAAATTTAGGGTATTAAAAAAACGAATAACATAGATAATATGGGATAAGAGGGGCACATATGACCAAAAATAACGCCTTCTAGGTCTATTACTTTGAGCATCGGACTTGAAGAGAGAGTGATAAATATATATAATCACAAATCTGACTTGGTTGGGCTGACAGCTTTTTCCTCTTTTTTCCCACAAAATTTCGTTTTTGCTATTCAAACTTGGCAAACCTCTTAGTAGCACTACCGCGTGTATGTATGAACATACGTTTTGTCTTAACTCTACAAAATGTTGATTTTGGGGCTTGTATAGCCAAAAATAATGCCTTCTTTTATAGGCCTAGGAAATAAAATAAAATAACAAAGAAAGAGAATACAAATGAAAGAACGTTATAATATATTTCAATATTCATATTTAATCAATTTCAATTTTCAATATTTCAATCAGCATGCTGTCGAGGTGCGTTTAATATTGTTAGGCATTTGATGTGACGAAAAAGCATGCACAATGTGGGGTGCTCCAGGAGAAAAGTTAAAACTGTGCAGCATTGCTCCAGTTCACATAGAAGGTATTCAGCACGGTTTAAATCATATGTATCCTTGATTTCCACAAAATTGTGTGCTATAAGTGGGAGAGACTGTAAAAATAAAATATGCTCTTCTGTCTCATCCATGGCCAAAGCAATGTGAGATACTAGGCAAGTGCTTGAAAGCTATTTAGAGCTACACCGGACAGGATATGCAAACCCAACTGGGGCATTTATGACCCCCACACAGAGTAGCATTGTCTCTGAAGGGTGCAATTAGCATGTGCTTCAGAATGGTGGGTCAGGAGTGCCGGTGTAATGGGATAAAGCGACCACAGAATCTGTGAACCCCCAGTCACTGAAAATTAGGGTTACATTGACCCCCTGGGATATTGACTCCTAAGCACCTGTTGACTTACCCCTGAATAAAATGACACCTAGTCCTAGTCACTTACCCCTAGTGTATCAAGGCTTCATTGTTTTCTAATAAAAGCATTATTTTGATTTTGATTTATTTGCTGTTCTTATGATAAAAGCATTAAATATATCATTTTAAGCAGACAAATATCCTAGGATACAGTAAACAATAAATAAAATAAAAACAATTTATTTTTCAATATTAATAATTCAAGGTATTTATTAATTTTGAAGAAAGGAAAAGTAACTAAAATGAACTATGAATATTCAAAGAATGAATAATAAATATGAAAAAAGTGTTACAAATATTAAATATAAACTTGAATTTTCTGTATTCAGAAATGATTCTTTAATATTTATATTTATTTCAATATGTATTGATTATTAAAAAATATTGAAAAGGTCTTTTTGCATATAATTGGTAAATTGAATTGCGAATATTGGAAAATCATTATGATAATATAAACTTTTTCAAATATTCATAATTTCTTAATATTCTTAATTCATATTTTCATATTCATGACTTTTCAATGTTTGTAATTCATTACTGCATATTCCTAATTTATTTTTCATTTTTGTATTAGTTTTTCAATATTCATGATTAAATGTTTTTCTGCATATTGAAAAAGGAATTAATGAATATTAACAAATCATTAGTGAGTATTGAAAGATAACCTTGAATTTCCAATATGAGTAATTTATTTTTCAATATTCATAACTCATTATAACTCATAGTAGGGTAGGTGTTGGCTAAAAGGCCAACCCAACTGATATTATCTCGCACTACACCCTACGTGTAGAATATGCCTCAAAATATTGATCTGTATATAACTGTAAATAGACACTAGCCTATGTTGCCACTAGGCTATTGAATAAAGTGTATTGTGTAGAACATACTTCACAGTTCATACTACGTGTAGAATACGCCTCAAAATATTGATCTGTATATAACGGTAAATAGACACTAGCCTAGGTTGCCACTAGGCTATAGAATTAATTGTATAGTGTAGAATATACTTCAGAATTTTGATTTGTGTATATACCGGTGACTAGACACTAGTCTAAGCTACCACTAGCCTATAGAATTAAGAATATTCTATGTATATTAATTTAAATAGACGACAGTTATAGGCTACCTTTAGGCCTCAAGAATAAGGTATTCTCTTAGATTTATTTCTTATCTCCTCCTTTTGAAACCTTTCATCTCTTTAATGTATAACTTATAAAATCGCATGTAAATACTACCCTTAAAAAACTCATTCACGGTATAGCATTGTGAAATACGAATGTTTAATTTATATTTATGTAATATATATATTTTAGTAATATACTATGCATAGTATGCTTTTGTAATGAAAATAACAGTCAATAAACATACATACATACATTACTCAATATTCCTAAATTATTTTTCATATTCGGTATTAGTTTTTCCATATTCATGATTAAATGTTTTTCTGCATATTGGAAAAGGAATTAATGAATATTAACAAATCATTTGTGAGTATTGAAAGATAACCTTGAATTTCCAATATGAGTAATTTATTTTTCAATATTCATAACTCATTTTTCAATATTTGTTATTGATAGTCATTTTTAAAAAAATATTAAATATATTCATTACTAAATATTCTTAAATCATTTATTATCTATAAATGATATTTCAAAATTCATGTTTTTCCAATATGGGAAAAATTATACATTTTATGTTTATTCTGAGCACATTATTCTACATTGAAATTAAAGTTCTACACTAGCTGTCATTACCAGTCCAAGTGACCTTGTTAACTTAGAACAGGGAGGTCACTGTCATCTGTTACACCGGGGAGGTATTTCCTGAAAAACATGTTAAAACACTAACTTTTCCCTGGCCTGCCCCTCTCAAACCTGCCCTTGTATTATTATGATATCACTTTACAAAAGTACGAAAATATTTAGCAAAAGTGTAGTTTAGGGTTCGTGTAACTAGAAAAAATCATTACACTGGTTATGTACATTAACAAATAGTGATTATATGCTTAGGTCTTCAAGAAAAGTCTTTCGTAATATTTTGAACTTAAACCTTTTATAATTTTAACTTGGAATTAGTATTTTATAAAAAGCATACTAAAATCTAGGGTGTCTTTTTGCCTAGAATAAGGTATTTGTCATGAACCAGTGAGTCCAATAGACACCCAGACACCCAGCTGGCTAAGACCCTGACATATATATATATATATATATATATATATATATATATATATATATATATATATATATATATATATATATATATATATATATATATATATATATATATATATATATATATATATATATATATATATATATATATATATATATATATATATATATATATATATATATATATAAATATATATATATATATATATATATATATATATATATATATATATATATATATATATATATATATATATATATATACATATATATATATACATATATATATATACATATATATATATATATATACATATATATATATATATATATATATATATATATATATATATATATATATATATATATATATATATATATATATATATATATATATATATATATATATATAACTTAAAAATTGGGCCGAGCTTTAAGGAATTCCATATGGCAGTGTGGACGGACATTCCCCTCCACCATCGGTTCCCCCCTTCAAGTCGGCATTGGTGAACGGCGAAAACGAATCAACATGCAGATACGCACCAACATGGCGAATACGCACAAACCTGCATTCGTCAACATCATTCGGCCAGATATAGAAGAATGCAGGTTGGTGCGTATTCGCCATGTTGGTGCGTTTTGCATGCAGGTTGATGCGTAATCAGTTAGGTTGCATCGTACATTCTAAATGTTGCATCGTAAATTCTAAATGTTGAATATTTGGTCATATGGCGTTCATACCTGGTAGCCTAGATAATGGTTAGCTTTATATATAGTGCCTTGGGTTCAGAAATGATACATAATAAATAAGCATTCCTAAGATTTTAGTCATAATATGATGAAGCATGGCTTCGACGACGAGAGAATCTCTTAACCCTTCCAATGCTAAAGCTACTTTCCCCCAAAAAATAAGGATGCAAAGAATTTTGAATACCATGTAAAGCCTGTCCTGCTGGTATTCATTGAATAGTAGAGTACTCATATGAGTACCCATATCCCAGGGTTGCCATTAAGATATTTTTTAATGATTTTGTATTGGCAAAATTAGCAACCAGCATCGTAAGGGTTAACATAGCCACAATCTTCTACCTGTAGTGCCAGCATGTATTGCGAGCTATGTAGTTAATGCTGTATCACGTTCGCAATTTGGCGCCAGTTTCTAAGGAAAATAAACACTGCATGTCACAACACACACATATTACCATTGTTGAATTAGTGCATAGGCTTCATGGTAAAACGCGAATATTACTCTTTTTTGTCCGCAACTGTGGGTGGTTAAAACATATCCATAGTTAATAATTTGTAGGACAGAGAACAGGGCATGGGAATGAGCATAACAAAATTCAGTGTTTACCCATTTCCCGCGACTCTGACGTCACTCCCTTTATAACAGCAGGACCCGGACGTACAATAATTTGGTTGATTAAAAATGAAGGCCATCGTCCTCCTGACTACAATGAGGTATCTTGTGCATTATTCCATGGCCCATTCGTCGGCCCATGGTAGGTGAACACCGCTGCTCTGAAGGCCGCAAATCTCGTAGGCCGCTTCCGGTCTCGTCGATTTACGCGTTAAAGAACGCGCCCTCTATTGGCACTCGCTTGACAAAATCAATCTCGCGTGAAATAAACATCAATTTTTGCTTTAAGAGCAAATTTTGCCGCCCGATCTTTTCAGGTTTTAAAGATTGCTCTATCACATATTAAATATGGATTGTTTCCTTTAAATTGTATCGAAATAGCGTTCTAGCTGCCGATGATCCCACAACACGCGCATCTTCACAACAAAGCAACGCATTCTTAATTAAGCGACGTCATGATTGTTGTAGCGGGGAAAGTGTCACGGTCGTGGACTATATGTGCACATTAAAAACAGATTGCTCGCCTTTCTGTGGGTCAGTTTTAATGCAGTGTGAATCGTCAGAACAGCCACAAATCCTTCTACATTCCTGTGAATTCGTTATTAAATGTGTTGCGAAATGAAGATGATGCGAAAGGTTCAAATCTTAGTAATTTTCATGCCATCTTTAGTAGCGGGAAAAGATTCCACACTGCTTGACTCAATGTTCACGTAAAATTGAATTACTCGCTGTTCCATCGGTCAATGTTAATGCAATTTAGCTCGTTAGAACAGCCACAAATCATTCTAGGTGACATTCAATTCTCTTTCAAATGTGCTGCAAAAAAAAGATTTGGCAAAAGGTTAAAATCTTAGTAATTTTTATGCCATCTTTAGTAGCGAAATTATTTGCCACAGTGGTGGACCCCATGCTAACGGTAAAATTGAATTTATTTACTCACTGTTACTTTGATAAATTTTAGTGCGGTTTACATTGTTAGAACATTTAATTATCTTCCAAATGTTTTGCGAAATGAAGATTTTGCGAAAGGTTGAAATCTTAGAAATTGTTATGCCATCTTTAGAAGCGTGAAAAGTTGCCACAGTGCATGGTAGACTCAATGTTCACGGCGAAAATAAATTACTCCCCCTTCCGTGGGTCAATTGAATTACTCACTGTTCGGTGGGACAATTTCAATGCGATTTACTTTGTTAGAACCGTCACAAATCATTCTATACGTGACATTCGATTCTCTTGCATATGTGTCGCAAAATCAAGATTGTGCGAGAGGTTAAAATATTTGTATGTTTTATGCCATCTTTAGTAGCGGGAAAATTTGCCACAGTTGTGGACTCAATGTTCATGGCAAAAATGAATTATCCTTCCATGGGTCAATTTTAATGCGGGTTAAATGGTTAGAACCGCCATAATTCATTTTACTTACCACATAATTCGCTTCCGAATCTGTTGCTTAATTAAGATTTTGCAAAAGTTAGAAATCTTAATCATTTTAATGCCATTTCTAGTATCAGGAAAAGTTGCCACACTGGTGGACTCAATGTTCACGGTAAAAAAAAATCACTTGCCATTCCATGGGTCAATTTTAATGTGGTTCAAAATGTTGAAAACTCACATTTCATTTTCTTGCCCTTTACTACTCTTTTTAAACCTGTTACAAAATGACGATTTTGCTATAGGTTGAAATATTCCTAATTTTATGCCATCAATCTTTGGCCAATTTATGCTATTTTTTGGTCAGAACAAAAAAAATGAAATCGTCCGAAGCTTCGCGCTCGCTTCCTTGCCACGCCAGCATCATATTATTTGTGCAATAACCACACAGGACGCGTAGCAATTGATCAAAAATTAATGCATAAAAATAACTTGGAATTCAACCTGTTGCAAAATCGCTATTTTTGCAATTGGCAACAGGTTTGAATGAGAGAAAGAGAATAGAAAAAGAGAAGAGAAAGAAGAATAGATACACTAATGTGAGTACAGTAAAAGTGGGGCATGTTGGGCATGGGGCATAATCGCCTGTATTTGTTTGAATTAGAATTAAAAGACAAGTAGATGCAATTGTGGCGGTTCTATGC
>OZ012685.1:5342480-5347480 GCA_963942565.1 Maea johnstoni
TATTTGATCCATCTATTTTTATATAAATGTTTATCGAAGTTGCTATATAAAAAGGGTTTATAACATTTTAGTGGCTGTATTTAAGAACTTTTTTCAAACGGACCTTTCATTTTCCGAAAAGTGTGGTAACGGCTTGAGGTAGTTCTAAGTTTATAAAGACATTAAATTTCGTCACAATTTTCAAGTTCTTTTCATAATGATCATTTTCAAATGGTTACTATTTGAGCCCGCGTAGCCTATATACTGGTTGTCTGAAAAACATTTTTTGAACTATAGAAAAGTCCAGATTTTTCTTAAGCTCAAATATGCATGTTACTCATGCGCCACCGTAGTATGCTGCACTGTCTGGGTTTGTTCGACGAATCTCCGTCGAAGCACTCTGCCCTTGTTTGTGTTTTGCCCCATGGGATTTGTCCCTAAGCACCCATGCAGGCAATGTCCAGGGTCTCCATGGCGCCTCAACCCGTTCTGTACATGCTCTTGATTTAATCACCCGGGTAGGCTTAACGCTACTACAGTCAGCGCACTTCTGCCACCGTACAACGAACAAAGTTCGTGCAGTGTAACCCCACTGTGGAAGCAGAAGTTTGATATCGGTAGTACCAATTACGCCGGGTGGTCATACCAAACCCGGCCGCGCTCGAGATTGAGAAATCAGCATCAAAAGCACCTTTTTGTAAATCATTTTGAAATCTATTTACACTAAGAACCATCTAGATACACTCGTCCACCAAACTGCCAACTCAGAATTAGGCAAACAGGCGCGGCAACGGAGATCATGCGTTTCAAAGGATTGGGCCTCCTCTCTTATAATATAGATATATATATATATATATATATATATATATATATATATATATATATATATATATATATATATATATATATATATATATATAAATATATATATATATATATATATATATATATATATATATATATATATATATATGTGTGTGTGTGTGTGTGTGTGTGTGTATACACCACTTCTGCTCCTGGCATCTACCTGTTGAGCTATCTCGTCAACTAAAAGAATTGCACAAGCATGAAACCCAGGGTTGTCAACTTAAGACTGAGTGTGTGACTTGCTCATATATATATATATATATATATATATATATATATATATATATATATATATATATATATATATATATATATATATATATATATATATATATATATATATATATATATATATATATATATATATATATATATATATATATATATATATATATATATATATATATATATATATGAAACCCAGGGTTGTCAACTTGAGACTGAGTGTGTGAGTAGCTTATATATATATATATATATATATATATATATATATATATATATATATATATATATATATATATATATATATATATATATATATATATATATATATATTTATATATATATATATATATATATATATATATATATATATATATATATATATATATATATATATTCATATGTGTATATGTATACGTATATATATATATATATATATATATATATATATATATATATATATATATATATATATATATATATATATATATATATATATATATATATATATATATATATACTCTCATTCTTAATTCAAGCATAAGGTAGATTTATCAACACATTTATTTGATAGGTTTAAAAAAACGATTAAATTAATGCAATCAACGATGCCATAGAAAATGTTTTTTACGAACCGTTTGTTGTTGAGACTACCAAGAGTATGATGAAGCAAGGTCCTATATTTGATTGGTCCTGAAATGATTAAAGTAGCATGAAGCATGTAATAATTGGCTTTTTTCGCATGTACAATTTGCACTTAGCAATGCAAGATAGGAATTAACTGTTTCTAAAGTTATGACACGTGACCTAGAGCACATTCATGAAGACATTTCGTGATTCCAACAAAATAATTTTACGATGATAACTTTTAGGTGGCTTGAAAGGTTGTGACAAGTGAACTAAAAAATTCTTTTAAAAGCGTGCAGTGTTTTCAATCACAGATCATGTCCACAATAATTGTGGATTGGGTAGCATCCAATTTCATAAATATTAAGAAAAGATCAAAATAGAGGGAAGGGTATCAATTTTTACAATTTTTGCTCTGATAGAATTGAATAACCATAATGATTTCTTTCAGAATCTTTGTCAATAATGGAAAAAGGGTATATTCTTCATTATTCTAGATTGAATAACTTTGCCACAAAGTCAGAATTGAAATAAACGTGATACCCTTCCGTCCGAAATACTTTTAGCTATTGATATACTATAATGCTTGTGTAAAGCAAACATATTGTGGGGAAATTCGACATGGAAAAAGCAGCTAAAAACGTATTTCTGTCTGTGTGCAACCCTATGTAAGGTTCTAAAATGTTCGGTTTCTTACTCAGCTCAGCGATGGCCGAGACAATCAAGATGGGTCTGATTATGGAAATGAGAGTATAGACTTTAAAACTTGTAAAAATCTCAAAATCACAAGATTCCCGATTTAACCGTTTTACATAGAAGCACATTCATTACTCCATTTCGCATTAAAGGATTCAATGTGTACATTGGGGACTGTCCTAAGCTGGCTTGGCGCATTCAAAGGGTATCGAATTGTCCTATAACATTTAGTTACTGCCCTCATGTATACTGCTTTAAAGGACTCATAATATATGTGTCTTACCATGCCGCCTTGTGTTTTCCCGACGAATGTCCTGATATTCCCGACTGTGGTACAAGCGCACACTCCTTCTGTCAGCGTAGGGTGGAGATCTGTGAGTTAGCAATGGAATACTGGAGTAGTAGGAGTTAAGGCGCTTAGGCAGTATAGTTCTGGAATATCCCTCAGGGGATTGAAATGGTTTCCGTGTGTACAGGCCTGGTAGGGGAGGAAGGATACAAGACTATAAACCGAATACCTTTACCTTTATGGTACACTTAGAATTCTGGTGCTATTCCATCCAATCATATGAAAGGATGCCTGTATTAATACCCTACAGAATGTATACAAGGGTTTCTGACAATAAAAAAAATATTGCTAAGCTTGTATAACAGGCTTTTTTAGCTCCCTCTCGCATTGATTTTAGGAAAAAATCTTCCTAAAACAGAATTAAAAAAAAATAGTGGCTTTATTACTGAGAGCATATCAGGCAACACTGGTTGAAAAAGACAAGCACTTAGGAGTTGTGTGGGGTCCAAAAAGGCTCAGCCTGCAGCTTCAACGTTTGGACTCCTCATTTCTTTTGTTTTCAGAGTTATAGACTCTGTCCCTATAACTAAAATAAAACTACATAGTTTACAATTATTTCCTTTCACAGAATAGCTTTAGTATGTACACAGAGGTGGGCCGCAGTGCGTCTCTCTTGTCAGCGTCGGATGCATGCGCCCCCCCCCCCCCCCCCTCCCCACCACCACCACCATCCCCCTCCCATTGCAGTGTATGTCGCTACAAAGTAACCGATTTTTCAGGAGGAGCCATACCTTTCGCACTGTTTAGATTTTATGAAATGCTTTCAAGTAGTAAGGACGTCTCTATGCTTAGACCCTGTGCATTATCACAACTCCATGATAGAAACTCGACACAGTCTGTATTATAAGGATGTCGAAGCACCTTAAGCACTGGAGATACGACAGCCCACCTATTATCCGCAAGCCTCCCTAATGCAACTCCACCTCCAATTGACAACTGCTATGCCTATGGACGGCACGCCTTAAACATGTAGTTAATGATATTTATGAGCGATCTGTAATCAGATGGTGGAACTTAGCAGTGGTGTAGCAAGTAACTGCGAACAGCAGTTTTCACAAATCGTTTTTAGGATCCTCTTTATCTACAAATACAATGTGAGTGCTGGATCCCTCACGCCGCCCATCAGGGGTCAAAGGTCATGCGTGTAAATTGTGATATTGAGGGAATGTACAGGAGTTAAAGCTGAAGGCTAATTACTATCGCTTCGTATTTAGGCGTAGTCACTTGGTACATACTGCGCATAATGAAATGCAATTTACCCTTGAGGCTTATGTGGTTAACATGTATTTCAGCCTATACCCCATTCTTGTCAACTGCTGATATCGGACCCCAAATTAGCTGTCTCCTGATGGGTCATCAGATATGAAGTAATGTCCAGATGAACTCCTGATATGCTGATTTGAGGAATTACCTGACTAACCACTTCACAGGAAATCAGTGCCACTTTGACCTTTATTCTTATGAATTACCGTGTGTGGCAGTTGTTTACCTCATCCTCCTTTTACAGCCTAATCCTTTATTAGCTCCGGTTATTGATCAGCCAGGCATGCTTCTATGGTAGACTATGTGGTCGATTCTGGGTTATTGACAAGGAATTTGACCCCTGCCTAAGAAATTGCAATTGGATTGACTTAATTCCCGATTAGCCTTTCTGGGATGCAAGAAATAGAGGGACATCCTGCCAAACACCTTGTGCTTGATAACCACTTTTGCCCTGTGCTTAGAGAAGGAATAAGTATATCGTCCCCTAGCATCATCAAATAGCATCATCAGTAGTCCACACGAACTGGCAAGACAAGAAGCACTACTTTACAAACGCAAGCAAGCAGGGTGGTACCTTTGTTGAAAAATAATAAGGGATCCGCCGTGGCCTAGTGGTTACGATGCCTGGCTCCCAAGCGTGAGTTCGCAGTTCGAGTCTCCGCTGGATCCTCAAGCGGGTTGGCCTGGTCGCTATATAAATGTGCGGCGTTGTGGGGGACTGTCTATGGTCCTTCTGCAACTGAAAAAAACCTTGGAACTATTCGTGAAGAGTAGGGAATTTCTTCCCGCTTCTGGGTTTCTATCTCGTCGTGATATGAACTAAGCTGTTGAAAGCGACGTAAAACCCAATTCCTTCCTTCCTTCCTTGTTGAAAAATAATCACATCCATTATCTATGCAATAATGTTAAGTAAAAGTTATTCAAGTATTGAAATCATCTTGCCAAATCATAGGTTTAAGCATCAACCCCTGGAAACTAAAGAAAAAAGCTTATTGAT
>OZ012685.1:5352480-5387966 GCA_963942565.1 Maea johnstoni
TTTCTCTTCAATTGTAATTAGATAACCATAGCTAGATGCTATGATCCCTCTTGCAGCTTTTATCTTTTTGTGAACAGGCGATGATTCGAAAAGCGCTGATCGGTCCAGTCAAACAGTTGTTTCGGTAAAGCTGCTGTCAACCGTATACAGGTACATGCCGCACCTGGTATGGAACGCCATACGACCAAATATTCAACATTAGAATGTACGATGCAACCTGACTGATTACGCATCAACCTGCATGCAAAACGCACCAACATGGCGAATACGCACCAACCTGCATTCGTCAATATCATTTGGCCAGATATAGAAGAATGCAAGTTGGTGCGTATCTGCGTGTGCATGTTGATGCGTATTTGCCGTCACTTCCGTCGCATTTTAAGGAGAGAACCTATGGTGAAGGGGAAACTCCTTGCCATGTTATCCATACAAGGATGGAATCTGTGTTTAATGGACGTATGGGAATTTAGGTATTTGGACCATCGGACATGAACAGAGAGTCATGAATACATTTAAGCACAAATCTGAAGAAATTTAGGGTATTAAAAAAAACGAATAACATAGATAATATGGGATAAGAGGGGCACATATGACCAAAAATAACGCCTTCTAGGTCTATTACTTTGAGCATCGGACTTGAAGAGAGAGTGATAAATATATATAATCACAAATCTGACTTGGTTGGGCTGACAGCTTTTTCTCTTTTTTCCCACAAAATTTCGTTTTTGCTATTCAAACTTGGCAAACCTCTTAGTAGCACTACCGCGTGTATGTATGAACATACGTTTTGTCTTAACTCTACAAAATGTTGATTTTGGGGCTTGTATAGCCAAAAATAATGCCTTCTTTTATAGGCCTAGGAAATAAAATAAAATAACAAAGAAAGAGAATACAAATGAAAGAACGTTATAATATATTTCAATATTCATATTTAATCAATTTCAATTTTCAATATTTCAATCAGCATGCTGTCGAGGTGCGTTTAACCATTGTTAGGCATTTGATGTGACGAAAAGCATGCACAATGTGGGGTGCTCCAGGAGAAAAGTTAAAACTGTGCAGCATTGCTCCAGTTCACATAGAAGGTATTCAGCACGGTTTAAATCATATGTATCCTTGATTTCCACAAAATTGTGTGCTATAAGTGGGAGAGACTGTAAAAATAAAATATGCTCTTCTGTCTCATCCATGGCCAAAGCAATATGAGATACTAGGCAAGTGCTTGAAAGCTATTTAGAGCTACACCGGACAGGATATGCAAACCCAACTGGGGCATTTATGACCCCCACACAGAGTAGCATTGTCTCTGAAGGGTGCAATTAGCATGTGCTTCAGAATGGTGGGTCAGGAGTGCCGGTGTAATGGGATAAAGCGACCACAGAATCTGTGAACCCCCAGTCACTGAAAATTAGGGTTACATTGACCCCCTGGGATATTGACTCCTAAGCACCTGTTGACTTACCCCTGAATAAAATGACACCTAGTCCTAGTCACTTACCCCTAGTGTATCAAGGCTTCATTGTTTTCTAATAAAAGCATTATTTTGATTTTGATTTATTTGCTGTTCTTATGATAAAAGCATTAAATATATCATTTTAAGCAGACAAATATCCTAGGATACAGTAAACAATAAATAAATAAAACAATTTATTTTTCAATATTAATAATTCAAGGTATTTATTAATTTTGAAGAAAGGAAAAGTAACTAAAATGAACTATGAATATTCAAAGAATGAATAATAAATATGAAAAAAGTGTTACAAATATAAATATAAACTTGAATTTTCTGTATTCAGAAATGATTCTTAATATTTATATTTATTTCAATATGTATTGATTATTAAAAAATATTGAAAAGGTCTTTTTGCATATAATTGGTAATTGAATTGCGAATATTGGAAAATCATTATGATAATATAAACTTTTCAAATATTCATAATTTCTTAATATTCTTAATTCATATTTTCATATTCATGACTTTTCAATGTTTGTAATTCATTACTGCATATTCCTAATTTATTTTTCATTTTTGTATTAGTTTTTCAATATTCATGATTAAATGTTTTTCTGCATATTGAAAAAGGAATTAATGAATATTAACAAATCATTAGTGAGTATTGAAAGATACCTTGAATTTCCAATATGAGTAATTTATTTTTCAATATTCATAACTCATTATAACTCATAGTAGGGTAGGTGTTGGCTAAAAGGCCAACCCAACTGATATTATCTCGCACTACACCCTACAATGTAGAATATGCCTCAAAATATTGATCTGTATATAACGGTAAATAGACACTAGCCTAGGTTGCCACTAGGCTATAGAATTAATTGTATAGTGTAGAATAGTACTTCAGAATTTTGATTTGTGTATATACCGGTGACTAGACACTAGTCTAAGCTACCACTAGCCTATAGAATTAAGAATATTCTATGTATATTAATTTAAATAGACGACAGTTATAGGCTACCTTTAGGCCTCAAGAATAAGGTATTCTCTTAGATTTATTTCTTATCTCCTCCTTTTCAAACCTTTCATCTCTTTAATGTATAACTTATAAAATCGCATGTAAATACTACCCTTAAAAAACTCGGTATAGCATTGTGAAATACGAATGTTTAATTTATATTTATGTAATATATATATTTTAGTAATATACTATGCATAGTATGCTTTTGTAATGAAAATAACAGTCAATAAACATACATACATACATTACTCAATATTCCTAAATTATTTTTCATATTCGGTATTAGTTTTTCCATATTCATGATTAAATGTTTTTCTGCATATTGGAAAAGGAATTAATGAATATTAACAAATCATTTGTGAGTATTGAAAGATAACCTTGAATTTCCAATATGAGTAATTTATTTTTCAATATTCATAACTCATTTTTCAATATTTGTCATTGATAGTCATTTTTAAAAAAATATTAAATATATTCATTACTAAATATTCTTAAATCATTTATTATCTATAAATGATATTTCAAAATTCATGTTTTTCCAATATGGGAAAAATTATACATTTTATGTTTATTCTGAGCACATTATTCTACATTGAAATTAAAGTTCTACACTAGCTGTCATTACCAGTCCAAGTGACCTTGTAACTTAGAACAGGAGGTCACTGTCATCTGTTACACCGGGGAGGTATTTCCTGAAAAACATGTTAAAACACTAACTTTTCCCTGGCCTGCCCCTCTCAAACCTGCCCTTGTATTATTATGATATCACTTTACAAAAGTACGAAAATATTTAGCAAAAGTGTAGTTTAGGGTTCGTGTAACTAGAAAAAATCATTACACTGGTTATGTACATTAACAAATAGTGATTATATGCTTAGGTCTTCAAGAAAAGTCTTCGTAATATTTTGAACTTAAACCTTTTATAATTTTAACTTGGAATTAGTATTTATATAAAAAGCATACCAAAATCTAGGGTGTCTTTTTGCCTAGAATAAGGTATTTGTCATGACCAGTGAGTCCAATAGACACCCAGACACCCAGCTGGCTAAGACCCTGACATATATATATATATATATATATATATATATATATATATTATATATATATATATATATATATATATATATATATATATATAATATTATATATATATATATATATTCATATATATATATATATATATATATATATATATATATATATTTATAGTATATATATATATATATATATATATAAAAGTATATATTATATATATATAATATATATATATAATATATATATATATATATATATACATATATATATATTATATACAATATATATATATATATATATACATATATATATATATATACATATATATATATATATATATATATATACATATATATATATATATATATATATATATATATATATATATATATATATATATATATATATAATATATATATATATATATATATATATATATATATATATATACTTAAAAATTGGGCCGAGCTTTAAGGAATTCCATATGGCAGTGTGGACGGACATTCCCCTCCACCATCGGTTCCCCCCTTCAAGTCGGCATTGGTGAACGGCGAAAACGAATCAACATGCAGATTACGCACCAACATGGCGAATACGCACAAACCTGCATTCGTCAACATCATTCGGCCAGATATAGAAGAATGCAGGTTGGTGCGTATTCGCATGTTGGTGCGTTTTGCATGCAGGTTGATGCGTAATCAGTTAGGTTGCATCGTACATTCTAAATGTTGCATCGTAAATTCTAAATGTTGAATATTTAGTCATATGGCGTTCATACCTGGTAGCCTAGATAATGGTTAGCTTTATATATAGTGCCTTGGTTCAGAAATGATACATAATAATAAGCATTCCTAAGATTTTAGTCATAATATGATGAAGCATGGCTTCGACGACGAGAGAATCTCTTAACCCTTCCAATGCTAAAGCTACTTTCACCCAAAAAATAAGGATGCAAAGAATTTGAATACCATGTAAAGCCTGTCCTGCTGGTATTCATTGAATAGTAGAGTACTCATATGAGTACCCATATCCCAGGGTTGCCATTAAGATATTTTTTAATGATTTTGTATTGGCAAAATTAGCAACCAGCATCGTAAGGGTTAACATAGCCACAATCTTCTACCTGTAGTGCCAGCATGTATTGCGAGCTATGTAGTTAATGCTGTATCACGTTCGCAATTTGGCGCCAGTTTCTAAGGAAAATAAACACTGCATGTCACAACACACACATATTACCATTGTTGAATTAGTGCATAGGCTTCATGGTAAAACGCGAATATTACTCTTTTTTGTCCGCAACTGTGGGTGGTTAAAACATATCCATAGTTAATAATTTGTAGGACAGAGAACAGGCATGGGAATGAGCATAACAAAATTCAGTGTTTACCCATTTCCGCGACTCTGACGTCACTCCCTTTATAACAGCAGGACCCGGACGTACAATAATTTGGTTGATTAAAAATGAAGGCCATCGTCCTCCTGACTACAATGAGGTATCTTGTGCATTATTCCATGGCCCATTCGTCGGCCCATGGTAGGTGAACACGGCTGCTCTGAAGGCCGCAAATCTCTTGGCCGCTTCCGGTCTCGTCGATTTACGCGTTAAAGAACGCGCCCTCTATTGGCACTCGCTTGACAAAATCAATCTCGCGTGAAATAAACATCAATTTTTGCTTTAAGAGCAAATTTTGCCGCCCGATCTTTTCAGGTTTTAAAGATTGCTCTATCACATATTAAATATGGATTGTTTCCTTTAAATTGTATCGAAATAGCGTTCTAGCTGCCGATGATCCCACAACACGCGCATCTTCACAACAAAGCAACGCATTCTTAATTAAGCGACGTCATGATTGTTGTAGCGGGGAAAGTGTCACGGTCGTGGACTATATGTGCACATTAAAAACAGATTGCTCGCCTTTCTGTGGGTCAGTTTTAATGCAGTGTGAATCGTCAGAACAGCCACAAATCCTTCTACATTCCTGTGAATTCGTTATTAAATGTGTTGCGAAATGAAGATGATGCGAAAGGTTCAAATCTTAGTAATTTTCATGCCATCTTTAGTAGCGGGAAAAGATTCCACACTGCTTGACTCAATGTTCACGTAAAATTGAATTACTCGCTGTTCCATCGGTCAATGTTAATGCAATTTAGCTCGTTAGAACAGCCACAAATCATTCTAGGTGACATTGAATGATTGTGGCTGTTCTAACGAGCTCAAATTGCATTAACATTGACAGATGGAAAAGCGAGTAATTTCCATCTTTAGTCGAAATTAGTCCAGCAGTGTGGACCCCATGCTAACGGTAAAATTGAATTTATTTACTCACTGTTACTTTGATAAATTTTAATGCGGTTTACATTGTTAGAACATTTAATTATCTTCCAAATGTTTTGCGAAATGAAGATTTTGCGAAAGGTTGAAATCTTAGAAATTGTTATGCCATCTTTAGAAGCGTGAAAAGTTGCCACAGTGCATAGTAGACTCAATGTTCACGGCGAAAATAAATTACTCCCCCTTCCGTGGGTCAATTGAATTACTCACTGTTCGGTGGGACAATTTCAATGCGATTTACTTTGTTAGAACCGTCACAAATCATTCTATACGTGACATTCGATTCTCTTGCATATGTGTCGCAAAATCAAGATTGTGCGAGAGGTTAAAATATTTGTATGTTTTATGCCATCTTTAGTAGCAGGAAAATTTGCCACAGTTGTGGACTCAATGTTCATGGCAAAAATGAATTATCCTTCCATGGGTCAATTTTAATGCGGGTTAAATGGTTAGAACCGCCATAATTCATTTTACTTACCACATAATTCGCTTCCGAATCTGTTGCTTAATTAAGATTTTGCAAAAGTTAGAAATCTTAATCATTTTAATGCCATTTCTAGTATCAGGAAAAGTTGCCACACTGGTGGACTCAATGTTCACGGTAAAAAAAAATCACTTGCCATTCCATGGGTCAATTTTAATGTGGTTCAAAATGTTGAAAACTCACATTTCATTTTCTTGCCCTTTACTACTCTTTTAAACCTGTTACAAAATGACGATTTTGCTATAGGTTGAAATATTCTTAATTTTATGCCATTAATCTTTGGCCAATTTATGCTATTTTTTGGTCAGAACAAAAAAAATGAAATCGTCCGAAGCTTCGCGCTCGCTTCCTTGCCACGCCAGCATCATATTATTTGTGCAATAACCACACAGGACGCGTAGCAATTGATCAAAAATTAATGGCATAAAAATAACTTGGAATTCAACCTGTTGCAAAATCGCTATTTTGCAATTGGCAACAGGTTTGAATGAGAGAAAGAGAATAGAGAAAGAGAAGAGAAAGAAGAATAGATACACTAATGTGAGTACAGTAAAAGTGGGGCATGTTGGGCATGGGGCATAATCGCCTGTATTTGTTTGAATTAGAATTAAAAGACAAGTAGATGCAATTGTGGCGGTTCTATGCACCTGTTCCCAAAGTGCCAACTTCATGTTTATTGATGTGACATCAATTGAAATATTTCACATAGGAAAACTCCCCGCCCATGACTTTGCCCTTTGCCCTTTTCATACCTGTCAACTGTCAATACCTGAAAATCAGGAGATTGAGCCAGTCTTTTTCAAAACATTTTTGGTAGTTCCATAATCTACAATCAAGTGTCAGGTCAGTAAGTTGAATGCACACTCTTTTAAAGCTACGTTCTATCCCAGATTTGAATTCTGTATGCTCATGCATCTATATTTGCCCATTTTGATAATACTTTGACTATTATTGTACTTCCTTACTATTAGCAAACTTCAGGCTTTTTTCAACAGGGAAATGATCCAGCATGGTCAACCTATGAAAAGGAGAGGTTCCACTTCCAGAAGGAAGGCTCAAAATCAGGAGATTTATTCCAAATCAAGAGATCAGAAAAATATCTGAAGACCTACTTTTTCAGGGGCTAAACTCAGGTGGGTTGACATATATTTCTTTAAAACATATTATATATAGATTATATATACAGGGATAGAAATAAAAACTGTTGACAGCCCGCCCATAACTGGAGAAAGTAGTTAATCTGTAAGTAATGCTATTTGATGTTTTATTTTTTGGGGAGTACCTTATTAAATCAGCCTGCAGCCTGCCCAAAACTATTTGTGTGTGATTCCTGACCAGGCAAGCTCCTATTTCTATCCCTGTATACATAGCCGATTTATTTTGTTGACGCTGCCCATGGTCTGTGCCAGACCAGAAAAAGTGTACTCAACAAATTCCATATTCTTTTAGATCCATATGCTCCTCCAGTAATAGCCCAACTTTGAACGAATCTTGTCCATTCACATAGCATAGTTCCTTGTGCACATATGACACCAATTAAGTTTTCTGAACCCCAAGATTGAGCTGAAAATCACTTTTCAAACAAATTTTCCTGGTGGAAACGTGGACATATACATCTACATAGTTCAGGAAAGTCAAAAGAAAAGTCTTTTTTTTTAATTTAAAGAGCATAATAACATGTATGCAATTTGTGGCTGATAGCATGGATGAAGAAGTAACACACAATACTTCATTCGCATCAGGAATGTATATTTTTGAGAGGTATGTACATGCAGTAGATCTTGGGACACTCTCTGATGAAATGATTGCTTCATCCCTATATCTAGGGATAATAGGGCTGTTGTCTTTAAATATAAAGGTGGTCTTTAGAACTAAAGTGTGGACTCCAAGTGATTAATGCATGGCAACATGAAATTCGCTGGCCATGTCTTTGCCCTTTTCGAAAGCGCGAATTATCATTTTACGCGCTACGCTCGGTAGCTGCCATGCAACTTCCGAGCTTCGCTAGTTATAATTATTTACACATTGTATGGAGGTTTATACATTTTTGCCAGAAAAAGTCAGTGTCACTTTTGCCGTAACACATCTTGAGTATAAGTTTTTCTTTATTGCGTGTGATTACGCTAATTAATGATGTATCTCAAAGCTGGTGTATTTCGGTTGCATCATGAAATCTGAAACAAGGAACCTGCTATGGCCAAATAACTTCCTGGATCAATGCCAACTATTACCAAGTGGTGACAACTACTATTAAAACGTAGTCCACATTACCTTTGCAAGTGGCTTATGGGGTAAATTTGAGAATATATATGACCATTTTGAGATTTTTAGATACGTTTTAGCCTACACCCCTTTGTTTTTCCTATCAGATTAACTGGTCATGCATTACATGATCTGATAAATGCTTGTCAAGCTGTTTAGGCCATTTTCTCCATATTTAACTTTACCAAGTCTTTTCTAACCTAATTTAGGATATGCAACGTCGATTGATATGCACAAAGTATAGCACATTTACACCGTGATATGCAGGGATGGGTATTCTAATTTGAAAGCAGCTCTTTTTCTTATTTTCAGCAAAAAACGAATGGAATCATCAAAAATTTAGAAAGGAGCAAAATTCGAAATAAGGGATATCCTTTCCTTTTTATGGTTCTTTCTTCGGCATTTGTGAAAGTTCTTGGTCTAAAATTGTAGAGTAGCTCCGTCTGTAGGCTCAATTTATGTATTTGTATTTTTTTCAATAGGGTATCTTTGGCGGCTTCATGAATTCCTCAGCAAACAAGCTTTCAGGCAACATATACATCGCGTAGGCTGGGTGGTCAAATACAAGCGGGTTCTATAGGGCAAAATGTCCGAGTGAGAAACTTTATAGATGGTAAATAACGACTTTAAAAACTTTCAAATGCCTATTGTCTTGCACATATGAAGCAACACATAATATGAAATACATGCAAATTGTTTGATAGCAAGGCAATATTTCAGAGGTATTTTCCTAAATGGTTTCATTCTTGCAGTGTTTAATATAATTCCTTTTCAAACGAATTTCAAATCTTGCTCTCGTTGATGAGTTGTGAGAGCATGAGGATGCTCAAAACACACATGGGAGAAGAGAGTGTACAAACAACGGATGTCATGCTTTCTATTTATTAGCGTTTTAGGTAGTACAGAGAAAGTAAAGCGCGATTTAGGAAGAAGGTTAAATGGAAAACTCAGTGGAGTGCATCTACATGGTATCAGCTCGTAGTCGTCGTCGTCGTATGCGTCGTCGTCGTTTTCCGCGTGTTGTCTCGGATCTTCAGTTACATCTGGAAAACAATATTCAGCATGGTCATGGATTTTATTGCAAGAAAATACGCTCCATCACGTTACTATATATATATATATACATATATATATATATATATATATATATATATATATATATAATATATATATATATATATATATATATATATATATATATATATATATATATATATATATACCGTATTACCCTGCATACAACACACACTTTTATACACCACAACATCTATGTCAAGGAGGGGGTGCGTGATATCAACTGGTACATAAACAGAACTTTTTTTACATTGATGCTATGGGTGCGGGGCGTGCGTGGTAGCGGGCGCCTATCTTTAGTGGGTTCCTATTGTCTATTGTCCTATCACCATGACGATGTTATGATGATTGCTATTATGGTACCCTATATGTACCAGCTCATGTACTGGTAATTGGTATCACTTGTACAGTGACTCTGATCACTATAAACACTGTATGCCTCTAATTCAAGAGGCAATGCGGGTTACGGTACAAGGGTCAAGTACTTAACCGGACACTCCACACTCCCCAAATCCGCCTGCGTGTTATTAACGGGGAGTTGTATTTTACATATGGGAAAGGGACTTGGGGAGGGGGTGCGTATTATCTATGGGGTGTGTGTTGTATGCGGGGTAATACGGTATATATATATATATATATATATATTATATATATATATATATATATATATATATATATATATATAATATATATATATATATATATATATATATATAATATATATACCTAAGAGACTGGTATCCGTAGAGCTAGCTGCTGTCTGTTACCACTCTCAAGGGTCACTGTACCTAATCAGAATTTAGGAATGTGAGCAAATGCCACGAAGGGTTAGTCAGTGGATTTTCCCAGGTACTCCGGCTTCCTTCGCATTCACGATTGATAACAAAAAAGAATTATCCTATACCACTATATGGCAACGCACATATTTCGAAGATAGTGCAACCATTAGACGATCTAACTAAAAAAGCATAGCTGTCACATAGAGCTGGATTCATTTTCTGGAGATTCTAATCAGTAAAGTAGGGATAAAGTTCAAATTGAAATCTTTGATAATTAATACATTCTGCATTATTCTTATATACACAAATACTTAAAGCTCTATAATCCCATGAAATAATGCGATGTCTAAAAAGTTTAATTCCAAATACAAATTTTAGGATAAAACATTTTGCCTGAAACGCGGTCACACCCTAGTTTATTTTGCTTGCGCAGTCTGACTTTGCCCTTTATCAGATATACTGTTCATCTAGCAAGGCAATGCGATAAACCTAAAATTAAACTTGTACAAGTGAAGCATGACAATATTGAGACAATATTCTAGAAATGATGCAACTGAAAGAGTGAATACATTGAGTGATCTAATACACTCACGTCTTGAGCCTACAGATGTTCTGACACACACGGAAATAGCAGGACAACAAGATCACGTTTTTTTAGATAGTGTTGTTCTTACTGTTGCTGCTGTTCCTGCTCTTTTTGATGAGATATGTTTGAAGTTGTCAGACCATGTGTGCACTACCTATGTTAATGACCTAGATAGAAAAGTTTTGTTCTCACTGAGAGCAGTCGCATCCCCCGATGACATCTACACCAATATTCGAAGTAGCTCCATTTGGACACGTGTATAACACCTGTTCTGTGTAGACATCAGTGGGCACGCAGCACTGGTGGCAAAAACGTACATACATTATGCAATTTCGATTATCAACATATATCTTGACTGAACAGATAATCAATTATTGCCTAATAGCATGCAATGCTTAATCACTATGTATACATAACTATTCTTGTATACATATCTAATTTCAATCGATATAGGATTATGAGGTATTATAAGGAGTCCCCTTTTGGTACATGTTCCCCATGGTCGTATCCATCCTCATAGTTTCAAATAAACCGTGCAACATTTAAAAAGAGTTGATATCAACATCTAACATGAAAGCAACTGCTAGATTAGACCACCTGTGGTCATCCTGCAAGAGGACCATAGCGTCAAGAAAATTACAACTGGAGCAGAATTCATCAGGTTATACTGCAAATTACTAAATCAGTAACTTTTTTTACTCGACTCATCTTCTGAACCCTTATTTTGTGTCAACAACAGAGTAAATAAATATATATATATATATGTATATATATATATATATATATATATATATATATATATACAGTATATATATATACATATATATATATATACATATATATATATATATATATATATATATATATATATATATATATATATATATATATATATATATATATATATATATATATATATATATATTATAAGAGAGGAGGCCCAATAATTTGCAATGCATGATCTCCGTTGCCGCGCCTGTTTGCCTAATTCTGAGTTGGCAGTTTGGTGGACGAGTGTATCTAGATGGTTCTTAACGTAAACTAATTTCAAAAAATTAAACAAAAAGGTGCTTTTGATGCTGATTTCTTATCCTCAAGCACGGCCGGGTGTGGTACGACCACCCGGCGATATATAGTACAACCGATATCAAACTTCTGCTTCCACAATGGGGTTGCACTGCACGGACTTTGTTGGTTGTCCGGTGGCAGAAGCACGCACTGTAGTAGCGTAGCTTACCCGGGTAAACAAAGGGAACCTGAGCATGCACCGAAAAGGTTTTGGCGGCATGGACACAATGGACAATGCCTGCATCGGCGCTAAGAGCGTACGGACACATCCCTTGGGAAAAAAACACAATCAAAGGTTGTGCGCTTAGAGAGAGAGAGAGCATTTGAACAAACCCAAACAATTCAGCATACTACGGTGGTGCATGCGTAACATGCATATTTGAGCTTACAAAAAATTCGGACTTTTCTATAGTTCCAAAAAATGTTTTCCATACAGCCAGTATATAAACTACCCGGCTTTAAATAGATACAATTTGAAAGTTATCTTTATCAAAATAAATTGTGATGGAACTTAATATCTATGTATATTTTATAGAACCACCTCATGCCCATACCTCACTTTGGGTATGCTTGGAATTAATCTGTGTTTGAACGAAGATTGTGCCTCCTTTGGAATATGTTCTACTTCAACAATTATTGAAATAGTATTGCTTTTACATTTCCTTAACAATCATAGCGTAGCAGCTCGAAGAAAAGCCCATTTTTTTAATCTATTTATCATTTTTTGGGGGGAGGGGGAGGATATCCACATAAAAGTATCATTTGGAAATAATTTGTGGGTAGAATCATACCAAAATGCTTACAGGCCAACTCATACACATTTTTTCCACGTTTTTCTTTCGTATCTGGACTTTATTCCCAAAATATTTCATTGATAGCATATACATATATATATATATACCCGATATATATATATATATATATATATATATATATATATATATATATATATATATATATATATATATATATATATATATATATATATATATATATGATTATATTTAGCACCTAACCTGCGGAACTTAGGTCAATTAATATTCATGTGCAGCTTTAAAACAACATAGGAAGTTACCAACAGACGTGTAAAGAGTACTGAATTCCGCAAATTGGTAAAATAAGGAATATTTCCTTCAATAAATGTTTTAAACTATTTACGATTTTGACAAATTTATATATGAACTGACCACATTTATTCAATCAAATAACTTGCAAATGTTTAGTTGGCCTATTATGCTAAGCAGATTACTGTGTTGTACTTTTATTGAAATTGCATCATTGCCAAGAGAGAATCCAGCGCAGTGAACGATTGCGAGCTTTCTCTCACGACATTCTTCAACTCCAATTAGGTTGGGGTGCGTGATGAGAATGGCAATGGGGGCTAAGGGTATGTAGGTGGTGTTCGCCGATTACTACGGCACCAGTCACTACGTATCCCTAAGTGACAGAGGAGAAAGCAAGCAAAGCTACGAATTGTTATATCACAGTTCGTGTAGAATGCATTAGAGTCTACCATTCAAGTGTAAGAGGTTTATACATCTGTGTTTCCTCCTCTTACCTACCCCATTAATAATCTTAGCTTTAAAAAGTTGTAAACGAGTCTGTAAATCATACCGAATGACAAAAATTCATAAATGATATCTTTCAACAGGAAGAACCAAAATAGGACGGGTGTAAATGACATATCGTATGTCATATTTTATATTGATCTTACTAAACGAAAATTGTTTTGAGTGAAATGATTATAATTCGTCATGAGTGATATGATAAATGGACACCACCCCCACCACCACCTTTCCAATACCGGTTTGACAACTTATCTATCAATGGCATATATGTTTACCAAGCCCCTTGAATTATTGATCCATAGGTTAGGTAGCCCTAAGTGTATGGTTGCAAGGATATCTGGGTGCCCTGATATATTTGACGTAAAAATAAATTTCATGGTTACCGTCCGTAGGACGGGTACTTTTCTAGTATATATATATAATGATAACTTGAAAGAGTAAGGAATGAGCAATAACCGGGTATATTTGTGTCGTTTCTTAGTCAAATGCTATACTAATGAAGGTAGTTGGCTCCCTAAGTGACGGAGCGGATCTTACCTCACTTTCTATGTCCTGCTGCTGGGTTGATAGGTTTATGGTGGTTGAAGACTCACAACTTCCTTCGCAGCTTGTCTGTGGTGCCATACCTGTTGAAACACACATTTGCTATTGTATATACTGCATAAACAATGCCGACATTTAATTCCTGCACTAAATGAGTGGCTAGTACAGGCATAGCTAGCATATCCATAGCATATATGTGATTATGGTCAATACTTTATACATTATAGAAGTAGACGACTGCACACCCGAGTGCCACCTACTTTCCTGAGTATGGATGCCTGGGTGACCTCAAAATTGAACTTACCTCTGATTAGGAAGCTCTGTTGGTCATCCATGTGCTTAACTTATTTTTGACATGTTTTCAATGAGTGTTTGTAGTTTTGTAAAACCAGTCACTGGTCAACAGGTGCCAGAATTAAATGCCTGTATATATGTATATATATATATATATATATATATATATATATATATATATATATATATATATATATATATATATATATATATATATATATATATATATATATATTTATATATGCAGTGGAACCTGTCTACATTGAACACTCACAGGAAATGAAAAAGTGTTTAATGTATCCAGGTTCTGAGTATTTGGAGGTCAAGTGAAATAGAAACAAAATCAAGGGTTATTAGAGAAACATGATCATTCTATTGCAAAATCTTTAATGTCTTTACCTCACTTTCTTCATATAGTTAAAAACTTCACATGTTCAGCATTTGAAAAATATCACTTAACAAAACAGTTAAACTTATGTATCTCATTTGTCCTCATTTTCAGTGAAAAGTTTCAAATCAGCGCAGAATGTTCAAAGTAGATAGGTTAAATGTGGCCTGCGGGAACAAATTTGGTGTTCTATGTTCAAGGTAGACAGGTGTTCAATGTATCCAGGTAGCCTCCCATTGATTTTCAATGGGAGTGTGCCGGGACATGAAAAAGTGTTCAATGTACGCAGGTGTTCAATGTACACAGGTGTTCAATTTGACAGGTTTCACTGTATATATATATATATATATATATATATATATATATATATATATATATATATATATATATATATATATATATATATATACATATATATACATGATCAGTGGTACATTTAATAATTCAAATTTCTATAGTTACAAATCGTATTGGATATTTGGAATTTTGGGTATATATTCAAAGTTTCAAACTTTGAAACCGTATTAGAAATCTGAAACTTTGGTGAAAGTTTCAAACTTTCATACTTTCAAATATCCAAACTTTCAAACTTCCAAAACGTGTTGGAAATTTGAAATTTGGTCAAAGTTTCAAAGATTCAAACTTCCGTACTTTCAAATATCCAAACTTTCAAACTTCCAAAACGTGTTGGAAGTTTGAAAGTTTGACATGGAAAGTTTAATAATATAAAATGTGAAACTTTCAAAAATATGGTGATTGGGCTGCTAATAAAATCTGCCTTAAGTTGCAAACACGACCCACATTTTGTCAATGTAATTATTTATCATCAAGACGCTGTTCTCATTAAGGATATGAAATACGCATTTCTTAATTACCTATATCATCAAATATTGCAATTAATGATATTGATTATGCTTAAACTGTCATTAACGCTAATGAACATGAAAAGTGGACCCGTATTAGGCAGGAATACAGACAAACAGGTAGATAGATGATGTATATTGATCGATATTCATCCACTAAGAGTGGTCAGGTAAGTCGGGAACAAATAAAGTTCTATAGTGGGTCGCTCCACCATTCTTGCTGCCTTGCAAAAACTATCCTTTGTTCTTATAATTGGCAATTTCCTTTGAAAAGTACTATTTGATTTTATTCTGTGTACAATGTATTATATATATGAAAGTAACACTGTAACATAACTACTTTACAAGGTTTGGAATGATTTATTAAGTGTGCCACTCTGCGGCTTTTCTAAACATGCAATAGTATAAATGTGTATTTTGAAAGTTTGGGAGTTTGAAAATACGACTAACATCTCATATATCCAAACCTGTTTGAAAGTATGGAAGTTTGGATATTTAGAAGTTTGAAAATACGGATATTTGAAAGTTTAAATTATTAAGTGTACCACTGACCATATATGTATATATATATATATATATATATATATATATATATATATATATATATATATATATATATATATATATATATATATATATATATATATATATATATAAACATATATGGTCAGTGGTACACTTAATAATTCAAATTTCTGTATTTTCAAATCGTATTGGATATTTGAAATTTTGGTCATATTTTCAAACTTTCAAACTTCCAAAACGTATTAGAAATTTGAAAATTTAGTTAAAGTTCCAAACTTTCAAACTTCCATAACGTATTAAATATTTGAAACTTTGTTTTTAGTTTCAAACTCTCAAACTTCCATACTTTCAAATATCCAAACTTTCAAACTTCCAAAACGTGTTGGAAGTTTGAAAGTTTGACATGGAACGTTTAACAATTGAAAATGTGAAACTTCCAAATATACAGTGATCGGGCTGCTAATAAAATATGCCTTAAGTTGCAAATATGACCCACATTTTTTCAATGTAATCATTTATTATCAAGACGCTTTTTCTCATTAAGTATATGACATACACATTTCTTAATTTCCTACATCTTCAAACGTTTCAATTATGGATATTGATTATGCTGAAACTATAATTAACGTTAATCGACAAGAATAGCGTAGCGACCCTCTTGTCTATTCTATTAATAGAAACGGCAGCTTCTAAAATGCAGAACTGGAACGGATGTAAAACTCGTGCCGATGTGATGGACCAAATGTGAAAGAGCAAATAAAGAACTTTATTTTCAAGACCGTCTAATTGGGGGAGGGTAAATGTATGTATGTTATTGACTGTAATTTGAATTACAAAAGCATACTCAAAATACAAAAGGTTGTTATATACAATAAATAACAGGAAAATGAAAAAGTTAATAAATATAATAAGATTGAACAAAATAAGGAAATATACTCGAGCGCTGCCCGCTCACCATAAAATATTCTCTACTATATTTAGTCTGCCATGCTCTTAGGGGTCATTTTAATAGCTAAAGATCGAAATATGAAGGGTTTAGTCGCTAGACTAGGGAATTTTTGCACCGGTAGACGCGTGCGTTGGAAATCTTACTCATATAAGCATGGTAGCTATAGGGTTTCGCCAAAACCCTTACCCATAAGAGGACAAACCACATCTGCAGATTCAACGTGCAGGGGTGGCTAATTCTCGAAAATGCAGGAAAAGGTATCAATCGCAGTCTATCAATATAATAAATATGACATAGCGGCAGCCGCCTTAAAGCTGACGCACCTCGAGTAAGAGGGTTGTCCATGTATTAACATCAGACATATATTTGTAATGATATACGGGCAGAAAATTTATCCAGGGTTGGGCTATATGTTAAAAGGACAACTTAACCAAAACCCTCCCTAGCCTTAACTAGGACTGAATACATGAGATAAACACTAGACGCTATCTTTCTATACATTTCAAATGTTATATCAAAGTTTACTCCTGGCGGCGCTTTCCCCATTACAAGGTGAAAGTTATTCTCAATGGGTGTAAAAACTAATATTTTTGAAAAAAGAGCAATGGATAACCAGATGTTCGGCATCTTCCAGAGCAAACTCTTGGCACATATTGCAGTAAGGGTGGTTATCTCCATCATTTTATAAATATAAGAATCACTTTTCAATTTACTAGATCTGCATACTAGTTTCGACATTGTTTCAGAACTCTGCATGATATCCGGAGACAATTGTCACCCAATTACCACCATGTCAGGGGTTTTATAGATAAAACTTTATAATCTGTATTTCTCTCTATCTATGTACCTATCTACTATAAGTGTGGATGCTTTCACCTTAGATAAAGAAAAGAATTATATTTATAGAGGGCTCGAACGATAGATAGGTAGATAGATAGTAGATAGATAGATAGATAGACGGAACTACAGACAGACTGACATGTAGATAGATGATAGATATTGATAGATATCTATCCTCTAGTGTGGCCGCGTAAAAATATTTTTGTTTGCTCTCCCCAAAAGACGGTCTTGAAAAAAAGTTCTTCACTTGCTCTGTCACAATTGGTCCATCCTATCGACGCGAGTTTAACATAAATTCCAGTTCCGCATTTTAGAAGCTGCCGTTTCTAATAATAGATCAGACAAGTGGGTCGATCCACTATTCTTGCTGCCTTGCAAAAATTATCCTTTGTTTTTATAAATGGCAATTTCCATTAAAAAGTAACATTAGATATTATTTTTATATTATTGATATTATACAATTTATTATATATCAACATGACATTGTAACAGAACTACTTGCGTACCGCTAGGAAAGGTTTGGAAATTTGATTTATTAAGTGTGCCACTCTGCGGCTTTTCTAAACATGCAATAGTATAAATATGTAAAGAGTTTTAGATGTTTGAAAGTATGGAAATACGGCTATAATATCAAATATTGAAACCCATTTGAAAGTACAGAAGTATGGATATACAGAAGTTTGAAAGTTTGAAAATACGGATATTTGAAAGTTTGAATATTTGAAAGTTTAAATTATTAAGTGTACCACTGACCATATATATATATATATATATATATATATATATATATATATATATATATATATATATATATATATATATATACATATATATATATATATAAATATATATATATATATATATATATATATATATATATGTATATATATATGTATGTATGTATATATGTAGGTATGTATGTATGTAGGTATGTATGTAGGTATGTATGTAGGTATGTATGTATGTATATATACATACATACATACATATATACATATATATACATATATATAAATATATATATATATATATATATATATATATATATATATATATATATATATACTCATATATACATATATATATATATATATATATATATATATATATATATATATATATATATATATATATATATATATATATATATATGTGTGTGTGTATGTAGGTGTCAAAAGTGGAGTATACTTATAACGACATGAGTGAATGATACACATACCTGTGCAGCCATCACCATTGGTATGCACGATCATTTCTCGTTTTAGGATACATCCTATGTAAAAGAAATTAAATCATGAATTGAACGAAACATTCCTTTTTATAGAGTAGTGCATTTCATTATCGGAAAACTTCAGGGACTAATTCGTATTTTCTTTGTTATTTTCTATAAGTGGTCTAAGGCATGTATATAGCTTATTTCAAAATGAGTTAAGTAAACGCTAGTTTGTAATAAATATTAGCATCAATAACTTAAATTAAGAAACGTTAAATGTTAAAGCATTAACCTACGTGCATGATTTTTCCTGTCAAATGGTGAACACAATACTAAAGAATACTTAAGTGGTGAAATATATATCACTGATTGGTAATCTTTGACAGTATATGAGGCTTCATCTATGTAGTTTTCCCTTATGTGAGTGTACAAAGTCTTTTTCATTACATTTCATATTTGAAAGATGGTATTGAAGTATATGGGTTCTAATATTTGTCCACAATCCATCTACCTTCATAGCGATTTCACAATTTCCTGCTGGTGACACAGGCATGTCATGTCATATAACTCATTGGGAGTGATTGACAACGTGTAACCGACATGAATACGTCCAATTAAGACCTATCCCATCAAGTATTTGCATTACTACGACTGCTTATGTATCATCATAGGTATATGCAGACCATCATAAGACTTCTTTAAGAATGCTATATTGCAGAAGTGCAAATGTGGGGAAGGTGGCCTGGCAAGATGACATAATTTGAGGTATATTGATTTCCAAATATTGTTATGTACATTTGTCCTGAAAAAGGTAATTCATATAATGAATTTGAAGTAAGGAATAGTTTCTGAACGTTATGTGTACTATTAGTAGCTATAGTAATAGCATTACTGCAGCTATTGATATCTTCCTTACCTTTGGGACAACCATAAACTGCTAGTCGCAAGCCGGAGAAGGGTATCACCTCATCTGAATTCCAACAGCAGCCTTCATTCTCCACAGCTACTAGTTTGAAGTACCGGGCTTCGATGGGTTCTTCAAATTCATAGCTCCTTAGACTATTCTTGTCCACATTTCCATCTAGTACCTGTAACGGGTGACAAAACTAGATTTATACCAAAATGCATTATAAAATCAGTGAAGTAAATATGGATAATCCAGAGCATTATACAATAAAGAAATATTAAGACAACAATACCATAGATCCTACCATACTATTGGAGATCTGAGGTCTACTTAAACATTGGTACTGAGATGACACAAGTAGATATATTAATAAGTAGCATGAGGATACCAAGTTACCAAAACTACTGCAGTACCATTAGGGTACAAATAAACTACCACTATATAGGTATACAGTGATACATACCAATATTCTCCCTGCTTACATGAGCATTGAAAATACTACCAACATTTATCAATTTCTAATAGGTCACTCCACTGTGTACATGAATACTCATGTAAGCTCAGTATTAGCAAGGAATGAATTAACCCAGGCACTTGATAAGATATTTACTGAAGTGAAAGTAATCTTTTTTGATATTAGATGAGAGACCAAGCAGTATTAAAGTAATTAATTTAAATACCAATTTTAAAGCAAACTGACATTCATAAGACTAGGCTGTATTCAATCATTGAAGAGACAGGAAATCCTACAATTATAAGATTAATACACTATGCCTGGATAAACAAAATTTGACATTGAGTACGATTAGAAATACCTGTCCATCCATATATGGGTTCCATGAACTATTTTCCTCCACCTTGGTGAAGACTTTGTATTTTGTAAGCCACACTTCACCACGATGGTTATTTGCACCTCGAGTTGCAAATCCAGTCAATTCTACCAGCGAAGTGAACTTCACAATGATGAATATATCCTTATCGTATGAAATCCAGCCCTCTCTGGATAATAGACAAAAACACGACTTTGTCCTCATATATTCCAATGATGCTACAATCTTATTACAATGCAAATCTGTTTATTGATGGACATAGACCATGCATTATATATATATATATATATATATATATATATATATATATATATATATATATATATATATATATATATATATATATATAAATATATATATATATATATATATATATATATATGTGTGTGTAATATATGTAAAGATTAGGCTGAAAACACTGGCTAACAGAATCTAAAGCATCAGATTATTATTTGCTCTTTGTTTCACTGAAAATGGATAAATACATACTAGTGGTCTAACACTGAGTGCACAAACTAATCTTTGTCTCTCACAACTGCCCAAGTGTGTGGCTTAAATATCTTTGCACGACTTGCTAGAACATTTCTAGCAATTTGGAAGAAGCATTAGCTTTATCTTTAAATGCTTTTGCTTTCCCCACCATATAGCAGTTTTTGGACACAATTGTGCACTGTGTAATAAAATATGACAATAGAAAAGTCCAAGTCATCATTATGTGAAAAGGTTGAGAGAAAGCACTACTGCAACATTTTAATTTTCAAGTAATAGTTTATGAAAAAGTCATAGTGACTTACAGGTCATTTATCCAGCTCCTTACATGTACATAGTTGTTGTATACACTGTCTGGATTCGTTGCATTATCATCATCATCATCCCTCTCATCAAATGATGCTTCAAATGTGGTACTGCTTTCTTGTACCATATCCAGATTTGGCGTACAGACTGGTGTAAAAACATGACAGGTCATGTACAATTCATTCATTCATGGCACTTTTGTTAATATATGTTTATCAATTGTACCATTCACAGCCATAAAACTCATTGCGAGTGATTGACGACGTGTAACCGACATGAATACGTCCAATTAAGACCTATCCCATCAAGTATTTGCATTACTACGACCGCTTATGTATCATCATAGGTATATGCAGACCATCATAAGACTTCTTTGAGAATGCTATATCGCAGAAGTGCAAATGTGGGGAAGGTGGCCTGGCAAGATGACATACTTTGAGGTATATTGATTTCCAAATATTGTTATGTACATTTGTCCTGAAAAAGGTAATTCATATAATGAATTTGAAGTAAGGAATAGTTTCTGAACGTTATGTGTACTATTAGTAGCTATAGTAATAGTATTACTGCAGCTATTGATATCTTCCTTACCTTTGGGACAACCATAAACTGCTAGTCGCAAGCCAGAGAAGGGTATCACTTCATCTGAATTCCAACAGCAGCCTTCATTCTCCACAGCTACTAGTTTGAAGTACCGGGCTTCGATGGGTTCTT
The DNA here is from genome assembly GCA_963942565.1 of Maea johnstoni. Classification (NCBI taxonomy): domain Eukaryota; kingdom Metazoa; phylum Annelida; class Polychaeta; order Spionida; family Magelonidae; genus Maea; species Maea johnstoni. Next base: position 5,375,001 of record OZ012685.1, read on the forward strand.
CAAATTCATAGCTCCTTAGACTATTCTTGTCCACATTTCCATCTAGTACCTGTAACGGGTGACAAAAAAAGATTTATACCAAAATGCATTATAAAATCAGTGAAGTAAATATGGATAATCTAGAGCATTATACAATAAAGAAATATTAAGACAACAATACCATAGATCCTACCGTACTATTGGAGATCTGAGGTCTACTTAAACATTGGTACTGAGATGACACAAGTAGACATATTAATAAGTAGCATGAGGATACCAAGTTACCAAAACTACTGCAGTACCATTAGGGTACAAATAAACTACCACTATATAGGTATACAATGATACATACCAATATTCTCGCTGCTTAGATGAGCATTGAAAATACTACCAACATTTATCAATTTCTGATAGGTCACTCCACTGTGTACATGAATACTCATGTAAGCTCAGTATTAGCAAGGAATGAATTAACCCAGGCACTTGATAAGATATTTACTGAAGTGAAAGTAATCCTTTTTGATATTAGATGAGAGACCAAGCAGTATTAAAGTAATTAATTTAAATACCAATTTTAAAAGCAAACTGACATTCATAAGACTAGGCAGTATTCAATCGTTGAAGAGACAGGAAATCCTACAATTATAAGATTAATACGCTATGCCTGGATAAACAAAATTTGACATTGAGTAGGATTAGAAATACCTGTCCATCCATATATGGGTTCCATGAACTATTTTCATCCACCTTGGTGAAGACTTTGTATTTTGTAAGCCACACTTCACCACGATTGTTATTTGCACCTCGAGTTGCAAATCCAGTCAATTCTACCAGCGAAGTGAACTTCACAATGATGAATATATCCTTATCGTATGAAATCCAGCCCTCTCTGGATAATAGACAAAAACACGACTTTGTCCTCATATATTCCAATGATGCTACAATCTTATTACAATGCAAATCTGTTTATTGATGGACATAGACCATGCATTATATATATATATATATATATATATATGTATATATATATATATATATATATATATATATATATATATATATATATATATATATATATATATATAAATATATATATATATATATATATATATATATATATATATAATAATAATAATATTGTCATTTGATATTGCGCCCTTTCCATATAAACATGCTCAAAGGCGCATTACATTCCATTGTCAAAGGATAGATGTTGATATCCACATAGTTAATTGATATATACATCTTTGAACAGATGTGTTTTCAGTTGTCGTTTAAAGATTGCCACACTCCCAGCTGCCCGAATATTATCTGGGAGCTGATTCCATAGTTTTGGGGCACAGGCACTAAACGATCTGTCACCGTAGGTTTTCATGTTGTTTCTTGGCTCGCAGAGTAAGTTCTTGGATGTTGATCTCAGTGTCCGGGGTGGGACATACTCTTTCAGCAATTCCCTCAGGTAAGAAGGTGCAGTTCCGTGCAAACACTTGTACGCCAGTAGCAGAATCTTGAATTCAATTCTCTTCCTGACTGGTAGCCAGTGCAGCTCCTTCAGTACTGGAGTGATGTGGTCATACTTCTTCGTTAGAGTGATCACCCTGGCAGCGTTGTTCTGTACTCTCTGGAGCTTACGTATTAGCTCTTCGGGTATTCCACAGAGAAGTCCATTGCAGTAGTCAAATCTTGAGGTTACCAGGGATATGACAGCACTCTTACTTGATTCTGCAGTCAAGTATTTTCTGATCCTTCCGATGTTTCGCAGGTAATAGTTTGCAGATTTGACTGCCTTTGACACATGTGCTGCCATATTCATGCTCGGATCAAAAACAGAGCCCAGATTGCCGATAGGTATATTGAGAATCTTGACAATCTCACCATTTACTGAGATGCTAGGCACAGATATTTTGGCTCGCTGCTTAGGGGTACCTAGCACAAGGACTTCCGTTTTGTCTGCATTCAGTTTTAGCTTGTTCTGTGACATCCATGTATATATGTCAGTGAGGCAGCCCTCCAGCCTAGCAACTCCTATATCCACAGCTTGTTGAGTGATGGGTTTTATTGCCAGATAGAGCTGTGTGTCGTCTGCATATATGTGAAGCTCTAAACCATGCTTTCTGATAAGTTTTCCAAGGGGTAGGAGGTATATTAGGAACAACAATGGTCCTAACACTGATCCCTGTGGTACGGACCACAGAATGTCCTGTAACTCAGAGAACGACTTGTCAATCTTGATGCGGAGTGTGCGACCTGACAGGTAAGACTTAAACCAAGCAAGTGCTTGACCCGTAATACCTAGTGTATTTTCCATTCTGCTGAATAGAATATCATGGTCGATGGTATATATATATATATATATATATATATATATATATATATATATGTAAAGATTAGGCTGAAAACACTGGCTAACAGAATCTAAAGCATCAGATTATTATTTGCTCTTTGTTTCACAGAATGGATAAATACATACTAGTGGTCTAACACTGAGTGCACAAACTAATCTTTGTCTCTCACAACTGCCCACGTGTGTGGCTTAAATATCTTTGCACGACTTGCTAGAACATTTCTAGCAATTTGGAAGAAGCATTAGCTTTATCTTTAAATGCTTTTGCTTTCCCCACCATATAGCAGTTTTTGGACACAATTGTGCACTGTGTAATGAGATATGACAATAGAAAAGTCCGAGTCATCATTATGTGAAAAGGTTGAGAGAAAGCACTACTGCAACATTTTAATTTTCAAGTAATAGTTTATGGAAAAGTCATAGCAACTTACAGGTCATTTATCCAGCACCTTACATGTACATAGTTGTTGTATACACTGTCTGGATTCGTTGCATTATCATCATCATCATCCCTCTCATCAAATGATGCTTCAAATGTGGTACTGCTTTCTTGTACCATATCCAGATTCGGCGTACAGGGTGCTTCAGTAGTGCTGGGTTCAGTGGTGGCTGCAGTAGTGGTCTCCACTAGTTAAACAAAAAACACTATGTGTTATAAATCCTGCCCTGCTGAATCATGCAAAGCTATTTTAGAGTACTAATGACACAATGACAAGACTGAAATCATTCTATTCGGCTCTAAGAAACACCTAGCTGAACTGAACATTAAGTCACTCTCTGTAGCGGGGACTGATGTGTCTGTTGCATCTGAGCCTGTGCGGAATCTGGGAGCTATGTTTGACTCTCAACTGATCATGGCACCCCATGTCAAAAGTGTTGTCAAAAAATCTAGCTTTCACCTGAGAAATATTGGAAAAGCGAGACGTGTGTTAACAGAAGATGCCACAAAAACAGTGATGCAGTCACTGGTGATGTCTCGCTTGGATTACTGCAATGCTCTCCTAATTGGAATACAACAGGATTTGATTGCAAAGCTGCAGCGACTACAAAACAGTGCAGCAAGGATAGTATCGAGAACCAGGAAGTATGAACATATCACACCTGTTCTCATCAAGCTTCACTGGCTACCAATCAAATTCCGCATCCAATTTAAGGTCCTACTGCTGGTATACAAGGCGCTAAACGGACTTGCACCTAAGTACATCAAGGAGCTGCTCGTGCCTTATAAACCCAGACGCCATCTACGATCAGAAGCAAAGGGCCTTCTGGACGAGCCTCGGACTAGACTCAAATTTGGAGATCGCGCTTTCTCCATTAGTGCACCGAGATTATGGAATGCGCTTCCACAACACCTGAAGGATTCTACATCGTGTCAGGCCTTCAAGAAGTGTCTCAAAACACACCTTTTCAGGCTCGCCCATTGAGGCGTTGTGGACTATTACTCAAACTATGACAATGTGCAGCGTTTTTGAACATTTTATGAATGGAAAAGGCGCTATATAAATTCCAATTATTATTATTATTATTATTACTATTATGTAAATATGTAAAATAAAGGTCTTGAAAGGTTCATGCAAAAAATGACAGGTCATGCACAATTCATTCATTCATGGCACTTTTGTTAATACAGTCAAACTTGCCTCAACGACCACTTCTCTTAAATGACCACTTGCCTTGAACGACCGTCTCAAATCCCCCCAAGGCTATTCCCTGTATATTTTACCTTGCTTAAGCGACCACTTGCTTGTCGCGGCCAACGGCCATGAAATCTTATCCCTAAGAGTAAATGGTCCTTCATTCAACAGCCACTTGAATGCCTAGACGCCTTGTATATTGGAAAGGGCACAATAACATAATGAAATAATCGGTGAAAATTTGAACGCATATCATTTCTGAGGGTCCTCAATTAATGATATAGTTCAAAATCTATTTTTCTGAATTGTTTATTCTTAAAATATTAATGATGAAATTTCAACAAACGCAGCTAAACATAACAACCTCATTAATTCTAGGTCATTGTTGGAAATTCTTTGTTTTTTCATAACCTCGCTCAGACCCTCAACCCCTTCTTAAGAGACCACCTCTTTAAAAGACCACTTTTGCCATTTCCCTTGAGCAGTCGCTTAATAGAGGTTTGACTGTATATGTTTATCAATTGTACCATTCACAGCCATATAACTCATTGCGAGTGATTGACGACGTGTAACCCACATGAATACATCCAATTAAGACCTATCCCATCAAGTATTTGCATTACTACGACCGCTTATGAATCATCATAGGTATATGCAGACCATCATAAGACTTCTTTAAGAATGCTATATCACAGAAGTGCAAATGTGGGGAAGGTGGCCTGGCAAGATGACATAATTTGAGGTATATTGATTTCCAAATATTGTTATGTACATTTGTCCTGAAAAAGGTAATTCATATAATGAATTTGAAGTAAGGAATAGTTTCTGAACGTTATGTGTACTATTAGTAGCTATAGTAATAGCATTACTGCAGCTATTGATATCTTCCTTACCTTTGGGACAACCATAAACTGCTAGTCGCAAGCCGGAGAAGGGTATCACCTCATCTGAATTCCAACAGCAGCCTTCATTCTCCACAGCTACTAGTTTGAAGTACCGGGCTTCGATGGGTTCTTCAAATTCATAGCTCCTTAGACTATTCTTGTCCACATTTCCATCTAGTACCTGTAACGGGTGACAAAACAAGATTTATACCAAAATGCATTATAAAATCAGTGAAGTAAATATGGATAATCCAGAGCATTATACAATAAAGAAATATTAAGACAACAATACCATAGATCCTACCATACTATTGGAGATCTGAGGTCTACTTAAACATTGGTACTGAGATGACACAAGTAGATATATTAATAAGTAGCATGAGGATACCAAGTTACCAAAACTACTGCAGTACCATTAGGGTACAAATAAACTACCACTATATAGGTATACAGTGATACATACCAATATTCTCCCTGCTTACATGAGCATTGAAAATACTACCAACATTTATCAATTTCTAATAGGTCACTCCACTGTGTACATGAATACTCATGTAAGCTCAGTATTAGCAAGGAATGAATTAACCCAGGCACTTGATAAGATATTTACTGAAGTGAAAGTAATCTTTTTTGATATTAGATGAGAGACCAAGCAGTATTAAAGTAATTAATTTAAATACCAATTTTAAAGCAAACTGACATTCATAAGACTAGGCTGTATTCAATCATTGAAGAGACAGGAAATCCAACAATTATAAGATTAATACACTATGCCTGGATAAACAAAATTTGACATTGAGTACGATTAGAAATACCTGTCCATCCACATATGGGTTCCATGAACTATTTTCCTCCACCTTGGTGAAGACTTTGTATTTTGTAAGCCACACTTCACCACGATGGTTATTTGCACCTCGAGTTGCAAATCCAGTCAATTCTACCAGCGAAGTGAACTTCACAATGATGAATATATCCTTATCGTATGAAATCCAGCCCTCTCTGGATAATAGACAAAAACACGACTTTGTCCTCATATATTCCAATGATGCTACAATCTTATTACAATGCAAATCTGTTTATTGATGGACATAGACCATGCATTATATATATATATATATATATGTATATATATATATATATATATATATATATATATATATATATATATATATATATATATATATATATATATATATATATATGTGTGTAATATATGTAAAGATTAGGCTGAAAACACTGGCTAACAGAATCTAAAGCATCAGATTATTATTTGCTCTTTATTTCACTGAAAATGGATAAATACATACTAGTGGTCTAACACTGAGTGCACAAACTAATCTTTCTCTCTCACAACTGCCCAAGTGTGTGGCTTAAATATCTTTGCACGACTTGCTAGAACATTGCTAGCAATTTGGAAGAAGCATTAGCTTTATCTTTAAATGCTTTTGCTTTCCCCACCATATAGCAGTTTTTGGACACAATTGTGCACTGTGTAATAAAATATGACAATAGAAAAGTCCAAGTCATCATTATGTGAAAAGGTTGAGAGAAAGCACTACTGCAACATTTTAATTTTCAAGTAATAGTTTATGAAAAAGTCATAGTGACTTACAGGTCATTTATCCAGCTCCTTACATGTACATAGTTGTTGTATACACTGTCTGGATTCGTTGCATTATCATCATCATCATCCCTCTCATCAAATGATGCTTCAAATGTGGTACTGCTTTCTTGTACCATATCCAGATTTGGCGTACAGACTGGTGTAAAAACATGACAGGTCATGTACAATTCATTCATTCATGGCACTTTTGTTAATATATGTTTATCAATTGTACCATTCACAGCCATAAAACTCATTGCGAGTGATTGACGACGTGTAACCGACATGAATACGTCCAATTAAGACCTATCCCATCAAGTATTTGCATTACTACGACCGCTTATGTATCATCATAGGTATATGCAGACCATCATAAGACTTCTTTAAGAATGCTATATCGCAGAAGTGCAAATGTGGGGAAGGTGGCCTGGCAAGATGACATACTTTGAGGTATATTGATTTCCAAATATTGTTATGTACATTTGTCCTGAAAAAGGTCATATAATGAATTTGAAGTAAGGAATAGTTTCTGAACGTTATGTGTACTATTAGTAGCTATAGTAATAGTATTACTGCAGCTATTGATATCTTCCTTACCTTTGGGACAACCATAAACTGCTAGTCGCAAGCCAGAGAAGGGTATCACTTCATCTGAATTCCAACAGCAGCCTTCATTCTCCACAGCTACTAGTTTGAAGTACCGGGCTTCGATGGGTTCTTCAAATTCATAGCTCCTTAGACTATTCTTGTCCACATTTCCATCTAGTACCTGTAACGGGTGACAAAAAAAGATTTATACCAAAATGCATTATAAAATCAGTGAAGTAAATATGGATAATCTAGAGCATTATACAATAAAGAAATATTAAGACAACAATACCATAGATCCTATCGTACTATTGGAGATCTGAGGTCTACTTAAACATTGGTACTGAGATGACACAAGTAGATATATTAATAAGTAGCATGAGGATACCAAGTTACCAAAACTACTGCAGTACCATTAGGGTACAAATAAACTACCACTATATAGGTATACAATGATACATACCAATATTCTCGCTGCTTAGATGAGCATTGAAAATACTACCAACATTTATCAATTTCTGATAGGTCACTCCACTGTGTACATGAATACTCATGTAAGCTCAGTATTAGCAAGGAATGAATTAACCCAGGCACTTGATAAGATATTTACTGAAGTGAAAGTAATCCTTTTTGATATTAGATGAGAGACCAAGCAGTATTAAAGTAATTAATTTAAATACCAATTTTAAAAGCAAACTGACATTCATAAGACTAGGCAGTATTCAATCGTTGAAGAGACAGGAAATCCTACAATTATAAGATTAATACGCTATGCCTGGATAAACAAAATTTGACATTGAGTAGGATTAGAAATACCTGTCCATCCATATATGGGTTCCATGAACTATTTTCATCCACCTTGGTGAAGACTTTGTATTTTGTAAGCCACACTTCACCACGATTGTTATTTGCACCTCGAGTTGCAAATCCAGTCAATTCTACCAGCGAAGTGAACTTCACAATGATGAATATATCCTTATCGTATGAAATCCAGCCCTCTCTGGATAATAGACAAAAACACGACTTTGTCCTCATATATTCCAATGATGCTACAATCTTATTACAATGCAAATCTGTTTATTGATGGACATAGACCATGCATTATATATATATATATATATATATGTATATATATATATATATATATATATATATATATATATATATATATATATATATATATATATATATATATATATATATATATATATATATATAAATATATATATATATATATATATATATATATATATATATATATGTGTGTAATATATGTAAAGATTAGGCTGAAAACACTGGCTAACATATATATATAGCTAACATATATATATATATATATATGTATATATATATATATATATATATATATATATATATATATATATATATATAAATATATATATATATATATATATATATATATATATATATATATATATATATATATATATATATATATATATATATATATATATATATATATATATATGTGTGTAATATATGTAAAGATTAGGCTGAAAACACTGGCTAACAGAATCTAAAGCATCAGATTATTATTTGCTCTTTGTTTCACTGAAAATGGATAAATACATACTAGTGGTCTAACACTGAGTGCACAAACTAATCTTTGTCTCTCACAACTGCCCACGTGTGTGGCTTAAATATCTTTGCACGACTTGCTAGAACATTTCTAGCAATTTGGAAGAAGCATTAGCTTTATCTTTAAATGCTTTTGCTTTCCCCACCATATAGCAGTTTTTGGACACAATTGTGCACTGTGTAATGAGATATGACAATAGAAAAGTCTGAGTCATCATTATGTGAAAAGGTTGAGAGAAAGCACTACTGCAACATTTTAATTTTCAAGTAATAGTTTATGGAAAAGTCATAGCAACTTACAGGTCATTTATCCAGCACCTTACATGTACATAGTTGTTGTATACACTGTCTGGATTCGTTGCATTATCATCATCATCATCCCTCTCATCAAATGATGCTTCAAATGTGGTACTGCTTTCTTGTACCATATCCAGATTCGGCGTACAGGGTGCTTCAGTAGTGCTGGGTTCAGTGGTGGCTGCAGTAGTGGTCTCCACTAGTTAAACAAAAAACACTATGTGTTATAAATCCTGCCCTGCTGAATCATGCAAAGCTATTTTAGAGTACTAATGACACAATGACAAGACTGAAATCATTCTATTCGGCTCTAAGAAACACCTAGCTGAACTGAACATTAAGTCACTCTCTGTAGCGGGGACTGATGTGTCTGTTGCATCTGAGCCTGTGCGGAATCTGGGAGCTATGTTTGACTCTCAACTGATCATGGCACCCCATGTCAAAAGTGTTGTCAAAAAATCTAGCTTTCACCTGATAAATATTGGAAAAGCGAGACGTGTGTTAACAGAAGATGCCACAAAAACAGTGATGCAGTCACTGGTGATGTCTCGCTTGGATTACTGCAATGCTCTCCTAATTGGAATACAACAGGATTTGATTGCAAAGCTGCAGCGACTACAAAACAGTGCAGCAAGGATAGTATCGAGAACCAGGAAGTATGAACATATCACACCTGTTCTCATCAAGCTTCACTGGCTACCAATCAAATTCCGCATCCAATTTAAGGTCCTACTGCTGGTATACAAGGCGCTAAACGGACTTGCACCTAAGTACATCAAGGAGCTGCTCGTGCCTTATAAACCCAGACGCCATCTACGATCAGAAGCAAAGGGCCTTCTGGACGAGCCTCGGACTAGACTCAAATTTGGAGATCGCGCTTTCTCCATTAGTGCACCGAGATTATGGAATGCGCTTCCACAACACCTGAAGGATTCTACATCGTGTCAGGCCTTCAAGAAGTGTCTCAAAACACACCTTTTCAGGCTCGCCCATTGAGGCGTTGTGGACTATTACTCAAACTATGACAATGTGCAGCGTTTTTGAACATTTTATGAATGGAAAAGGCGCTATATAAATTCCAATTATTATTATTATTATTATTACTATTATGTAAATATGTAAAATAAAGGTCTTGAAAGGTTCATGCAAAAAATGACAGGTCATGCACAATTCATTCATTCATAGCACTTTTGTTAATACAGTCAAACTTGCCTCAACGACCACTTCTCTTAAATGACCACTTGCCTTGAACGACCGTCTCAAATCCCCCCAAGGCTATTCCCTGTATATTTTACCTTGCTTAAGCGACCACTTGCTTGTCGCGGCCAACGGCCATGAAATCTTATCCCTAAGAGTAAATGGTCCTTCATTCAACAGCCACTTGAATGCCTAGACGCCTTGTATATTGGAAAGGGCACAATAACATAATGAAATAATCGGTGAAAATTTGAACGCATATCATTTCTGAGGGTCCTCAATTAATGATATAGTTCAAAATCTATTTTTCTGAATTGTTTATTCTTAAAATATTAATGATGAAATTTCAACAAACGCAGCTAAACATAACAACCTCATTAATTCTAGGTCATTGTTGGAAATTCTTTGTTTTTTCATAACCTCGCTCAGACCCTCAACCCCTTCTTAAGAGACCACCTCTTTAAAAGACCACTTTTGCCATTTCCCTTGAGCAGTCGCTTAATAGAGGTTTGACTGTATATGTTTATCAATTGTACCATTCACAGCCATATAACTCATTGCGAGTGATTGACGACGTGTAACCCACATGAATACATCCAATTAAGACCTCTCCCATCAAGTATTTGCATTACTACGACCGCTTATGAATCATCATAGGTATATGCAGACCATCATAAGACTTCTTTAAGAATGCTATATCACAGAAGTGCAAATGTGGGGAAGGTGGCCTGGCAAGATGACATAATTTGAGGTATATTGATTTCCAAATATTGTTATGTACATTTGTCCTGAAAAAGGTAATTCATATAATGAATTTGAAGTAAGGAATAGTTTCTGAACGTTATGTGTACTATTAGTAGCTATAGTAATAGCATTACTGCAGCTATTGATATCTTCCTTACCTTTGGGACACCCATAAACTGCTAGTCGCAAGCCGGAGAAGGGTATCACCTCATCTGAATTCCAACAGCAGCCTTCATTCTCCACAGCTACTAGTTTGAAGTACCGGGCTTCGATGGGTTCTTCAAATTCATAGCTCCTTAGACTATTCTTGTCCACATTTCCATCTAGTACCTGTAACGGGTGACAAAACAAGATTTATACCAAAATGCATTATAAAATCAGTGAAGTAAATATGGATAATCCAGAGCATTATACAATAAAGAAATATTAAGACAACAATACCATAGATCCTACCATACTATTGGAGATCTGAGGTCTACTTAAACATTGGTACTGAGATGACACAAGTAGATATATTAATAAGTAGCATGAGGATACCAAGTTACCAAAACTACTGCAGTACCATTAGGGTACAAATAAACTACCACTATATAGGTATACAGTGATACATACCAATATTCTCCCTGCTTACATGAGCATTGAAAATACTACCAACATTTATCAATTTCTAATAGGTCACTCCACTGTGTACATGAATACTCATGTAAGCTCAGTATTAGCAAGGAATGAATTAACCCAGGCACTTGATAAGATATTTACTGAAGTGAAAGTAATCTTTTTTGATATTAGATGAGAGACCAAGCAGTATTAAAGTAATTAATTTAAATACCAATTTTAAAGCAAACTGACATTCATAAGACTAGGCTGTATTCAATCATTGAAGAGACAGGAAATCCTACAATTATAAGATTAATACACTATGCCTGGATAAACAAAATTTGACATTGAGTACGATTAGAAATACCTGTCCATCCACATATGGGTTCCATGAACTATTTTCCTCCACCTTGGTGAAGACTTTGTATTTTGTAAGCCACACTTCACCACGATGGTTATTTGCACCTCGAGTTGCAAATCCAGTCAATTCTACCAGCGAAGTGAACTTCACAATGATGAATATATCCTTATCGTATGAAATCCAGCCCTCTCTGGATAATAGACAAAAACACGACTTTGTCCTCATATATTCCAATGATGCTACAATCTTATTACAATGCAAATCTGTTTATTGATGGACATAGACCATGCATTATATATATATATATATATGTATATATATATATATATATATATATATATATATATATATATATATATATATATATATATATATATATATATATATATATATATATATATATATATGTGTGTAATATATGTAAAGATTAGGCTGAAAACACTGGCTAACAGAATCTAAAGCATCAGATTATTATTTGCTCTTTGTTTCACTGAAAATGGATAAATACATACTAGTGCTCTAACACTGAGTGCACAAACTAATCTTTGTCTCTCACAACTGCCCAAGTGTGTGGCTTAAATATCTTTGCACGACTTGCTAGAACATTTCTAGCAATTTGGAAGAAGCATTAGCTTTATCTTTAAATGCTTTTGCTTTCCCCACCATATAGCAGTTTTTGGACACAATTGTGCACTGTGTAATAAAATATGACAATAGAAAAGTCCAAGTCATCATTATGTGAAAAGGTTGAGAGAAAGCACTACTGCAACATTTTAATTTTCAAGTAATAGTTTATGAAAAAGTCATAGTGACTTACAGGTCATTTATCCAGCTCCTTACATGTACATAGTTGTTGTATACACTGTCTGGATTCGTTGCATTATCATCATCATCATCCCTCTCATCAAATGATGCTTCAAATGTGGTACTGCTTTCTTGTACCATATCCAGATTTGGCGTACAGACTGGTGTAAAAACATGACAGGTCATGTACAATTCATTCATTCATGGCACTTTTGTTAATATATGTTTATCAATTGTACCATTCACAGCCATAAAACTCATTGCGAGTGATTGACGACGTGTAACCGACATGAATACGTCCAATTAAGACCTATCCCATCAAGTATTTGCATTAC
>OZ012685.1:5388166-5448656 GCA_963942565.1 Maea johnstoni
TATATATATATATATATAATATATATATATATATATATATATGTATATAATACTATAGATATATATTAATTTAAATATATAATATATATATAAATATATATATATATATATATATATATATATATATATATATATAGTATATATAATATTATATATATATATATAAATGAGATGAGAGAGAGAGAGAGAGAGAGAGAGAGAAGAGAGAAGACGAGAGAGAGAGAGAGAGGTGAACCTGTCTACATTGAACACTCACGGGAAATGAAAAAGTGTTCAATGTATCCAGGTTCTGAGTATTTGGAGGGTCGGGTGAAATAGAGACAAAATCAAGGGTAATTAGAGAAACATGATCATTCTATTGCAAAATCTTTAATGTATTTACCTCACTTTCTTCATATAGTTAAAAACATCACATGTTCAGCATTTGAAATATATCACTTAACAAAACAGTTAATCTTATGTATCTCATATGTCCTCAATTTTCAGTGAAAAGTTTCAATCAGCGAAGAATGTTCAAAGTAGACAGGTTAAATGTGGCCTGCGGGAACAAATTTGGTGTTCAATGTTCAAGGTAGACAGGTGTTCAATGTATCCAGGTAGCCTCCCATTGATTTTCAATGGGGAGTGTGCCGGGACATGAAAAAGTGTTCAATGTACGCAGGTGTTCAATGTACACAGGTGTTCAATTGACAGGTTTCACTGTATATATATATATATATATATATATATATATATATATATATATATATATATATATATATATATATATATATATAAATATATATATACATGATCAGTGGTACATTTAATAATTCAAATTTCTATAGTTACAAATCGTATTGGATATTTGGAATTTTGGTATATTTCAAAGTTTCAAACTTTGAAACTGTATTAGAAACCTGAAACTTGGTGAAAGTTTCAAACTTTCATATTTTCAAATATCCAACTTTCAAACCTTCCAAAACGTTTGGAAATTTGAAACTTTGGTCAAAGTTTCAAAGATTCAAACTTCCGTACTTTCAAATATCCAAACTTTCAAGCTTCCCTAATCGTGTTGGAAGTTTGAAAGTTTGACATGGAACGTTTAATAATATAGAATGTGAAACTTTCAAATATATGGTGATCGGGCTGCTAATAAAAGCTGCCTAAGTTGCAAACACGACCCGCATTTTGTCAATGTAATTATTTATCATCAAGACGCTGTTCTTATTAAGGATATGAAATACGCATTCCTTAATTTACTGTATCTTCAAATATTGCAATTATGGATATTGATTATACTTAAACTGTCATTAACGCTAATGAACATGAAAAGTGGAGCCGTATTAGGCAGGAATACAGACACACAGACAGACAAGGTAGATAGATGATGTATATTGATCGATATTCATCCACTAAGAGTGGTCAGGTAAGTCGGGGAACAAATAAGTTCTATAGAGGGTCGCTCCACCATTCTTGCTGCCTTGCGAAAATTATCCTTTGTTCTTATAATTGGCAATTTCCTTTGAAAAGCGCTATTTGATTTTATTTTGTGTACAATTTATTATATATATGAAAATAACACTGTAACAGAACTACTTTACAAGGTTTGGAATGATTTATTAAGTGTGCCACTCTGCGGCTTTTCTAAACATGCAATAATATAAATGTGTAAAGTATTTTGAAAGTTTGGGAGTTTGGAAATATGACTAACATCTCATATATCCAAACCTGTTTGAAAGTATGGAAGTTTGGATATTTAGAAGTTTGAAAATACGGATATTTGAAAGTTTGAATATTTGAAAGTTTAAATTATTAAGTGTACAACTGACCATATATGTATATATATATATATATATATATATATATAATATAATATAAATATATATATATTATATATATATATATATATAATATTATATATATATATATGTATATATAAGTATATATATATATATATATATATATATATATAAACATATATATATATATATATGTATATATATATATATATATTTATATATATATATATATATATATATATATATATATATATATATATATATATATATATATATATATGTGTGTGTATGTATATATGTATGTATGTATGTATGTATATATACATATATATAAATATATATATATATATATATGTATATATATATATATATATATATATATATATATATATATATATATATATATATATATATATATATATATATATACATATATATACTTATATATACATATATATATATACTAAATATATATAATATATATATATATATATATATCTATATATATATATATATATATTATATGTGTGTGTGTACGTAGGTGTCAAAAGTGGAGTATACTTATAACGACATGAGTGAATGATACACATACCTGTGCAGCCATCACCATTGGTATGCACGATCATTTCTCGTTTTAGGATACATCCTATGTAAAAGAAATTAAATCATGAATTGAACGAAACATTCCTTTTATAGAGTAGTGCATTTCATTATCGGAAAACTTCAGGGACTAATTCGTATTTTCTTTGTTATTTTCTATAAGTGGTCTAAGGCATGTATATAGCTTATTTCAAAATGAGTTTAGTAACCCCTAGTTTGTAATACATATTAGCATCAATAACATAAATTAAGAAACGTTAAATGTTAAAGCATTAACCTACGTGCATGCTTTTTCCTGTCAAATGATGAACAAAATACTGAAGAATACTTAAGTGGTGAAATATATATCACTGATTGGTAATCTTTGACAGTATATGAGGCTTCATCTATGTAGTTTTCCCTTATGTGAGTGTACAAAGTCTTTTTCATAACATTTCATATTTGAAAGATGGTATTGAAGTATATGGGTACTAATATTCTTCCACAATCCATCTACCTTCATAGCGATTTCACAATTTCCTTGGCTGGGGACACAGGCATGTCATGTCATATAACTCATTGCGAGTGATTGACGACGTGTAACCGACATGAATACGTCCAATCAAGACCTATCCCATCAAGTATTTGCATTACTACGATCGCTTCTGTATCATCATAGGTATATGCAGACCATCATAAGACTTCTCTAAGAATGCTATATCGCAGAAGTGCAAATGTGTGGAAGGTGGCCTGGCAAGATGACATTATTTGAGGTATATTTATTTCCAAATATTGTTATGTACATTTGTCCTGAAAAAGGTAATTCATATAATGAATTTGAAGTAAGGAATAGTTTCTGAAAGTTATGTGTACTATTAGTAGCTATAGTAATAGTATTACTGCAGCTATTGATATCTTCCTTACCTTTGGGACAACCATAAACTGCTAGTCGCATGCCGGAGAGGGGTCTCACCTCATCTGAATTCCAACAGCAGTCTTCGCTCTCCACAGCTACTAGTTTGAAGTACCGGGCTTCGATGGGTTCTTGAAATTCATAGCTCCTTAGACTATTCTTGTCCACATTTCCATCTAGTTCCTGTAACGGGTGACAAAAAAAGATTTATACCAAAATGCATTATAAAATCAGTGAAGTAAATATGGATAATCCAGAGCATTATACAATAAAGAAATATTAAGACAACAGTACCATAGATCCTACCGTACTATTGGAGATCTGAGGTCTACTTAAACATTGGTACTGAGATGACACAAGTAGACATATTAATAAGTAGCATGAGGATACCAAGTTACCAAAACTACTGCAGTACCATTAGGGTACAAATAAACTACCACTATATAGGTATACAATGATACATACCAATATACTCCCTGCTTACATGAGCATTGAAAATACTACCAACATTTATCTATTTCTGATAGGTCACTCCACTGTGTACATGAATACTCATGTAAGCTCTGTATTAGCAAGGAATGAATTAACCCAGGCACTTGATAAGATATTTACTGAAGTGAAAGTAATCCTTTTTGATATTAGATGAGAGACCAAGCAGTATTAAAGTAATTAATTTAAATACCAATTTTAAAGCAAACTGACATTCATAAGACTAGGCTGTATTCAATCATTGAAGAGACAGGAAATCCTACAATTATTAGATTAATACACTATGCCTGAATAAACAAAATTTGACATTGAGTACAATTAGAAATACCTGTCCATCCAAATATGGGTTCCATGAACTATTTTCATCCACCTTGGTGAAGACTTTGTATTTTGTAAGCCACACTTCACCACGATTGTTATTTGCACCTCGAGTTGCAAATCCAGTCAATTCTACCAGCGAAGTGAACTTCACAATGATGAACATATCCTTATCGTATGAAATCCAGCCCTCTCTGGATAATAGACAAAAACACGACTATGTCCTCATATATTCCAATGATGCTACAATCTTAATACAATGCAAATCTGTTTAATGATGGGTATAGACCATGCATTATATATATATATATATATATATATATATATATATATATATATATATATATATATATATATATATATATATATATATGTGTGTATATATATATATATATATATATATATATATATATATATATATATATATATATATATATATATATATATATATATATATATAAATATAATATATGTAAAGATTAGGCTGGAAACACTGGCTAATAGAATCTAAAGCAACAGATTATTATTTGCTCTTTGTTTCACTGAAAATGGATAAATACATACTAGTGCTCTAACACTGAGTGCACAAACTAATCTTTGTCTCTCACAACGGCCCAAGTGTATGGCTTAAATATCTTTGCACGACTTGCTAGAACATTTTTAGCAATTTGGAAGAAGCATTAGCTTTATCTTTAAATGCTTTTGCTTTCCCCACCATATAGCAGCTTTTGGACCCAATTGTGCACTGTGTAATAAGATATGACAATAGAAAAGTCCAAGTCATCATTATGTGTAAAGGTTGAGAGAAAGCACTACTGCAACATTTTAATTTTCAAGTAATAGTTTATGGAAAAGTCATAGCGACTTACAGGTCATTTATCCAGCACCTTACATCTACATAGTTGTTGTATACACTGTCTGGATTTGTTGCATTATCATCATCATCATCCCTCTCATCAAATGATGCTTCAAATGTGGTACCGCTTTCTTGTACCATATCCAGATTCGGCGTACAGGGTCCTTCAGGAATGCTGGGTTCAGTGGTGGCTGCAGTAGTGGTCTCCACTAGTTAAACAAAAAACACTATGTGTTATAAATCCTGCCCTGTTGAATCATGCAAAGCTTTTTAAGAGTACTATTATGTAAATATGTAAAATAAAGGTCTTGAAAGGTTCATGCAAAAAATGACAGGTCATGCACAATTCATTCATTCATGGCACTTTTGTTAATATATGTTTATCAATTGTACCAATCACAGCCATATAACTCATTGCGAGTGATTGACGACATGTAACCGACATGAATACGTCCAATTAAGACCTATCCCATCAAGTATTTGCATTACTACGATCGCTTATGTATCATCATAGGTATATGAGGACCATCATAAGACTTCTTTAAGAATGCTATATCGCAGAAGTGCAAATGTGGGGAAGGTGGCCTGGCAAGATGACATAATTTGAGGTACATTTGTCCTGAAAAAGGTAATTCATATAATGAATTTGAAGTAAGGAATAGTTTCTGAAAGTTATGTGTACTATTAGTAGCTATAGTAATAGTATTACTGCAGCTATTGATATCTTCCTTACCTTTGGGACAACCATAAACTGCTAGTCGCATGCCGGAGAGGGGTCTCACCTCATCTGAATTCCAACAGCAGTCTTCGCTCTCCACAGCTACTAGTTTGAAGTACCGGGCTTCGATGGGTTCTTCAAATTCATAGCTCCTTAGACTATTCTTGTCCACATTTCCATCTAGTTCCTGTAACGGGTGACAAAAAAAGATTTATACCAAAATGCATTATAAAATCAGTGAAGTAAATATGGATAATCCAGAGCATTATACAATAAAGAAATATTAAGACAACAGTACCATAGATCCTACCGTACTATTGGAGATCTGAGGTCTTCTCAAACATTGGTACTGAGATGACACAAGTAGACATATTAATAAGTAGCATGAGGATAGCAAGTTACCAAAACTACTGCAGTACCATTAGGGTACAAATAAACTACCACTATATAGGTATACAATGATACATACCAATATACTCCCTGCTTACATGAGCATTGAAAATACTACCAACATTTATCTATTTCTGATAGGTCACTCCACTGTGTACATGAATACTCATGTAAGCTCAGTATTAGCAAGGAATGAATTAACCCAGGCACTTGATAAGATATTTACTGAAGTGAAAGTAATCCTTTTTGATATTAGATGAGAGACCAAGCAGCATTAAAGTAATTAATTTAAATACCAATTTTAAAGCAAACTGACATTCATAAGACTAGGCTGTATTCAATCATTGAAGAGACAGGAAATCCTACAATTATAAGATTAATACACTATGCCTGAATAAACAAAATTTGACATTGAGTACAATTAGAAATACCTGTCCATCCAAATATGGGTTCCATGAACTATTTTCATCCACCTTGGTGAAGACTTTGTATTTTGTAAGCCACACTTCACCACGATTGTTATTTGCACCTCGAGTTGCAAATCCAGTCAATTCTACCAGCGAAGTGAACTTCACAATGATGAACATATCCTTATCGTATGAAATCCAGCCCTCTCTGGATAATAGACAAAAACACGACTATGTCCTCATATATTCCAATGATGCTACAATCTTAATACAATGCAAATCTGTTTAATGATGGGCATAGACCATGCATTATATATATATATATATTTATATAAATATATATATATATATATATATATATATATATATATATATATATATATATATATATATATATATATATATATATAATATATCTAAAGATTAGGCTGGAAACACTGGCTAATAGAATCTAAAGCATCAGATTATTATTTGCTCTTTGTTTCACTGAAAATGGATAAATACATACTAGTGCTCTAACACTGAGTGCACAAACTAATCTTTGTCTCTCACAACTGCCCAAGTGTATGGCTTAAATATCTTTGCACGACTTGCTAGAACATTTCTAGCAATTTGGAAGAAGCATTAGCTTTATCTTTAAATGCTTTTGCTTTCCCCACCATATAGCAGCTTTTGGACCCAATTGTGCACTGTGTAATAAGATATGACAATAGAAAAGTCCAAGTCATCATTATGCGTAAAGGTTGAGAGAAAGCACTACTGCAACATTTTAATTTTCAAGTAATAGTTTATGGAAAAGTCATAGCGACTTACAGGTCATTTATCCAGCACCTTACATCTACATAGTTGTTGTATACACTGTCTGGATTTGTTGCATTATCATCATCATCATCCCTCTCATCAAATGATGCTTCAAATGTGGTACCGCTTTCTTGTACCATATCCAGATTCGGCGTACATTGTTGTTCAGTAGTGCTGGGTTCAGTGGTGGCTGCAGTAGTGGTCTCCACTAGTTAAACAAAAAACACTATGTGTTATAAATCCTGCCCTGTTGAATCATGCAAAGCTTTTTTAGAGTACTATTATGTAAACATGTAAAATAAAGGTCTTGAAGGGTTCATGCAAAAAATGACAGGTCATGCACAATTCATTCATTCATGGCACTTTTGTTAATATATGTTTATCAATTGTACCATCCACAGCCATATAACTCATTGCGAGTGATTGACGGCGTGTAACTGACATGAATACGTCCAATTAAGACCTATCCCATCAAGTATTTGCATTACTACGATCGCTTATGTATCATCATAGGTATATGCAGACCATCATAAGACTTCTTTAAAAATGCTATATCGCAGAAGTGCAAATGTGGGGAAGGTGGCCTGGCAAGATGACATAATTTGAGGTATATTGATTTCCAAATATTGTTATGTACATTTGTTCGAAAAAGGTAATTCATATAATGAATTTGAAGTAAGGAATAGTTTCTGAAAGTTATGTGTACTATTAGTAGCTATAGTAATAGTATTACTGCAGCTATTGATATCTTCCTTACCTTTGGGACAACCATAAACTGCTAGTCGCATGCCGGAGAGGGGTCTCACCTCATCTGAATTCCAACAGCAGTCTTCGCTCTCCACAGCTACTAGTTTGAAGTACCGGGCTTCGATGGGTTCTTCAAATTCATAGCTCCTTAGACTATTCTTGTCCACATTTCCATCTAGTTCCTGTAACGGGTGACAAAAAAAGATTTATACCAAAATGCATTATAAAATCAGTGAAGTAAATATGGATAATCCAGAGCATTATACAATAAAGAAATATTAAGACAACAGTACCATAGATCCTACCGTACTATTGGAGATCTGAGGTCTACTTAAACATTGGTACTGAGATGACACAAGTAGACATATTAATAAGTAGCATGAGGATAGCAAGTTACCAAAACTACTGCAGTACCATTAGGGTACAAATAAACTACCACTATATAGGTATACAATGATACATACCAATATACTCCCTGCTTACATGAGCATTGAAAATACTACCAACATTTATCTATTTCTGATAGGTCACTCCACTGTGTACATGAATACTCATGTAAGCTCAGTATTAGCAAGGAATGAATTAACCCAGGCACTTGATAAGATATTTACTGAAGTGAAAGTAATCCTTTTTGATATTAGATGAGAGACCAAGCAGTATTAAAGTAATTAATTTAAATACCAATTTTAAAGCAAACTGACATTCATAAGACTAGGCTGTATTCAATCATTGAAGAGACAGGAAATCCTACAATTATAAGATTAATACACTATGCCTGAATAAACAAAATTTGACATTGAGTACAATTAGAAATACCTGTCCATCCAAATATGGGTTCCATGAACTATTTTCATCCACCTTGGTGAAGACTTTGTATTTTGTAAGCCACACTTCACCACGATTGTTATTTGCACCTCGAGTTGCAAATCCAGTCAATTCTACCAGCGAAGTGAACTTCACAATGATGAACATATCCTTATCGTATGAAATCCAGCCCTCTCTGGATAATAGACAAAAACATGACTATGTCCTCATATATTCCAATGATGCTACAATCTTAATACAATGCAAATCTGTTTAATGATGGGCATAGACCATGCATTGTATATATATATATATATATATAT
The DNA here is from genome assembly GCA_963942565.1 of Maea johnstoni. Lineage (NCBI taxonomy): Eukaryota > Metazoa > Annelida > Polychaeta > Spionida > Magelonidae > Maea > Maea johnstoni. The sequence goes on from OZ012685.1 coordinate 5,397,293, forward strand.
ATATATATATATATATATATATATATATATATATATATATATATATATATATATATATATATATATATATAATATATGTAAAGATTAGGCTGGAAACACTGGCTAATAGAATCTAAAGCATCAGATTATTATTTGCTCTTTGTTTCACTGAAAATGGATAAATACATACTAGTGCTCTAACACTGAGTGCACAAACTAATCTTTGTCTCTCACAACTGCCCAAGTGTATGGCTTAAATATCTTTGCACGACTTGCTAGAACATTTCTAGCAATTTGGAAGAAGCATTAGCTTTATCTTTAAATGCTTTTGCTTTCCCCACCATATAGCAGCTTTTGGACACAATTGTGCACTGTGTAATAAGATATGACAATAGAAAAGTCCAAGTCATCATTATGTGTAAAGGTTGAGAGAAAGCACTACTGCAACATTTTAATTTTCAAGTAATAGTTTATGGAAAAGTCATAGCAACTTACAGGTCATTTATCCAGCACCTTACATCTACATAGTTGTTGTATACACTGTCTGGATTTGTTGCATTATCATCATCATCATCCCTCTCATCAAATGATGCTTCAAATGTGGTACCGCTTTCTTGTACCATATCCAGATTCGGTGTACATTGTTGTTCAGTAGTGCTGGGTTCAGTGGTGGCTGCAGTAGTGGTCTCCACTAGTTAAACAAAAAACACTATGTGTTATAAATCCTGCCCTGTTGAATCATGCAAAGCTTTTTTAGAGTACTATTATGTAAACATGTAAAATAAAGGTCTTGAAGGGTTCATGCAAAAAATGACAGGTCATGCACAATTCATTCATTCATGGCACTTTTGTTAATATATGTTTATCAATTGTACCATTCACAGCCATATAACTCATTGCGAGTGATTGACGGCGTGTAACTGACATGAATACGTCCAATTAAGACCTATCCCATCAAGTATTTGCATTACTACGATCGCTTATGTATCATCATAGGTATATGCAGACCATCATAAGACTTCTTTAAAAATGCTATATCGCAGAAGTGCAAATGTGGGGAAGGTGGCCTGGCAAGATGACATAATTTGAGGTATATTGATTTCCAAATATTGTTATGTACATTTGTTCGAAAAAGGTAATTCATATAATGAATTTGAAGTAAGGAATAGTTTCTGAAAGTTATGTGTACTATTAGTAGCTATAGTAATAGTATTACTGCAGCTATTGATATCTTCCTTACCTTTGGGACAACCATAAACTGCTAGTCGCATGCCGGAGAGGGGTCTCACCTCATCTGAATTCCAACAGCAGTCTTCGCTCTCCACAGCTACTAGTTTGAAGTACCGGGCTTCGATGGGTTCTTCAAATTCATAGCTCCTTAGACTATTCTTGTCCACATTTCCATCTAGTTCCTGTAACGGGTGACAAAAAAAGATTTATACCAAAATGCATTATAAAATCAGTGAAGTAAATATGGATAATCCAGAGCATTATACAATAAAGAAATATTAAGACAACAGTACCATAGATCCTACCGTACTATTGGAGATCTGAGGTCTACTTAAACATTGGTACTGAGATGACACAAGTAGACATATTAATAAGTAGCATGAGGATAGCAAGTTACCAAAACTACTGCAGTACCATTAGGGTACAAATAAACTACCACTATATAGGTATACAATGATACATACCAATATACTCCCTGCTTACATGAGCATTGAAAATACTACCAACATTTATCTATTTCTGATAGGTCACTCCACTGTGTACATGAATACTCATGTAAGCTCAGTATTAGCAAGGAATGAATTAACCCAGGCACTTGATAAGATATTTACTGAAGTGAAAGTAATCCTTTTTGATATTAGATGAGAGACCAAGCAGTATTAAAGTAATTAATTTAAATACCAATTTTAAAGCAAACTGACATTCATAAGACTAGGCTGTATTCAATCATTGAAGAGACAGGAAATCCTACAATTATAAGATTAATACACTATGCCTGAATAAACAAAATTTGACATTGAGTACAATTAGAAATACCTGTCCATCCAAATATGGGTTCCATGAACTATTTTCATCCACCTTGGTGAAGACTTTGTATTTTGTAAGCCACACTTCACCACGATTGTTATTTGCACCTCGAGTTGCAAATCCAGTCAATTCTACCAGCGAAGTGAACTTCACAATGATGAACATATCCTTATCGTATGAAATCCAGCCCTCTCTGGATAATAGACAAAAACACGACTATGTCCTCATATATTCCAATGATGCTACAATCTTAATACAATGCAAATCTGTTTAATGATGGGCATAGACCATGCATTATATATATAAATATATATATATATATATATATATATATATATATATATATATATATATATATATATATATAATATATGTAAAGATTAGGCTGGAAACACTGGCTAATAGAATCTAAAGCATCAGATTATTATTTGCTCTTTGTTTCACTGAAAATGGATAAATACATACTAGTGCTCTAACACTGAGTGCACAAACTAATCTTTGTCTCTCACAACTGCCCAAGTGTATGGCTTAAATATCTTTGCACGACTTGCTAGAACATTTCTAGCAATTTGGAAGAAGCATTAGCTTTATCTTTAAATCCTTTTGCTTTCCCCACCATATAGCAGCTTTTGGACACAATTGTGCACTGTGTAATAAGATATGACAATAGAAAAGTCCAAGTCATCATTATGTGTAAAGGTTGAGAGAAAGCACTGCTGCAACATTTTAATTTTCAAGTAATAGTTTATGGAAAAGTCATAGCAACTTACAGGTCATTTATCCAGCACCTTACATCTACATAGTTGTTGTATACACTGTCTGGATTTGTTGCATTATCATCATCATCATCCCTCTCATCAAATGATGCTTCAAATGTGGTACCGCTTTCCTGTACCATATCCAGATTCGGTGTACATTGTTGTTCAGTAGTGCTGGGTTCAGTGGTGGCTGCAGTAGTGGTCTCCACTAGTTAAACAAAAAACACTATGTGTTATAAATCCTGCCCTGTTGAATCATGCAAAGCTTTTTTAGAGTACTATTATGTAAACATGTAAAATAGAGGTCTTGAAGGGTTCATGCAAAAAATGACAGGTCATGCACAATTCATTCATTCATGGCACTTTTGTTAATATATGTTTATCAATTGTACCATTCACAGCCATATAACTCATTGCGAGTGATTGACGGCGTGTAACTGACATGAATACGTCCAATTAAGACCTATCCCATCAAGTATTTGCATTACTACGATCGCTTATGTATCATCATAGGTATATGCAGACCATCATAAGACTTCTTTAAAAATGCTATATCGCAGAAGTGCAAATGTGGGGAAGGTGGCCTGGCAAGATGACATAATTTGAGGTATATTGATTTCCAAATATTGTTATGTACATTTGTTCGAAAAAGGTAATTCATATAATGAATTTGAAGTAAGGAATAGTTTCTGAAAGTTATGTGTACTATTAGTAGCTATAGTAATAGTATTACTGCAGCTATTGATATCTTCCTTACCTTTGGGACAACCATAAACTGCTAGTCGCATGCCGGAGAGGGGTCTCACCTCATCTGAATTCCAACAGCAGTCTTCGCTCTCCACAGCTACTAGTTTGAAGTACCGGGCTTCGATGGGTTCTTCAAATTCATAGCTCCTTAGACTATTCTTGTCCACATTTCCATCTAGTTCCTGTAACGGGTGACAAAAAAAGATTTATACCAAAATGCATTATAAAATCAGTGAAGTAAATATGGATAATCCAGAGCATTATACAATAAAGAAATATTAAGACAACAGTACCATAGATCCTACCGTACTATTGGAGATCTGAGGTCTACTTAAACATTGGTACTGAGATGACACAAGTAGACATATTAATAAGTAGCATGAGGATAGCAAGTTACCAAAACTACTGCAGTACCATTAGGGTACAAATAAACTACCACTATATAGGTATACAATGATACATACCAATATACTCCCTGCTTACATGAGCATTGAAAATACTACCAACATTTATCTATTTCTGATAGGTCACTCCACTGTGTACATGAATACTCATGTAAGCTCAGTATTAGCAAGGAATGAATTAACCCAGGCACTTGATAAGATATTTACTGAAGTGAAAGTAATCCTTTTTGATATTAGATGAGAGACCAAGCAGTATTAAAGTAATTAATTTAAATACCAATTTTAAAGCAAACTGACATTCATAAGACTAGGCTGTATTCAATCATTGAAGAGACAGGAAATCCTACAATTATAAGATTAATACACTATGCCTGAATAAACAAAATTTGACATTGAGTACAATTAGAAATACCTGTCCATCCAAATATGGGTTCCATGAACTATTTTCATCCACCTTGGTGAAGACTTTGTATTTTGTAAGCCACACTTCACCACGATTGTTATTTGCACCTCGAGTTGCAAATCCAGTCAATTCTACCAGCGAAGTGAACTTCACAATGATGAACATATCCTTATCGTATGAAATCCAGCCCTCTCTGGATAATAGACAAAAACACGACTATGTCCTCATATATTCCAATGATGCTACAATCTTAATACAATGCAAATCTGTTTAATGATGGGCATAGACCATGCATTATATATATATATATATATATATATATATATAAATATATATATATATATATATATATATATATATATATATATATAAATATATATATATATATATATATATATATATATATATATATATATAATATATGTAAAGATTAGGCTGGAAACACTGGCTAATAGAATCTAAAGCATCAGATTATTATTTGCTCTTTGTTTCACTGAAAATGGATAAATACATACTAGTGCTCTAACACTGAGTGCACAAACTAATCTTTGTCTCTCACAACTGCCCAAGTGTATGGCTTAAATATCTTTGCACGACTTGCTAGAACATTTCTAGCAATTTGGAAGAAGCATTAGCTTTATCTTTAAATGCTTTTGCTTTCCCCACCATATAGCAGCTTTTGGACACAATTGTGCACTGTGTAATAAGATATGACAATAGAAAAGTCCAAGTCATCATTATGTGTAAAGGTTGAGAGAAAGCACTACTGCAACATTTTAATTTTCAAGTAATAGTTTATGGAAAAGTCATAGCAACTTACAGGTCATTTATCCAGCACCTTACATCTACATAGTTGTTGTAAACACTGTCTGGATTTGTTGCATTATCATCATCATCATCCCTCTCATCAAATGATGCTTCAAATGTGGTACCGCTCTCTTGTACCATATCCAGATTCGGTGTACATTGTTGTTCAGTAGTGCTGGGTTCAGCGGTGGCTGCAGTAGTGGTCTCCACTAGTTAAACAAAAAACACTATGTGTTATAAATCCTGCCCTGTTGAATCATGCAAAGCTTTTTTAGAGTACTATTATGTAAACATGTAAAATAAAGGTCTTGAAGGGTTCATGCAAAAAATGACAGGTCATGCACAATTCATTCATTCATGGCACTTTTGTTAATATATGTTTATCAATTGTACCATTCACAGCCATATAACTCATTGCGAGTGATTGACGGCGTGTAACTGACATGAATACGTCCAATTAAGACCTATCCCATCAAGTATTTGCATTACTACGATCGCTTATGTATCATCATAGGTATATGCAGACCATCATAAGACTTCTTTAAAAATGCTATATCGCAGAAGTGCAAATGTGGGGAAGGTGGCCTGGCAAGATGACATAATTTGAGGTATATTGATTTCCAAATATTGTTATGTACATTTGTTCGAAAAAGGTAATTCATATAATGAATTTGAAGTAAGGAATAGTTTCTGAAAGTTATGTGTACTATTAGTAGCTATAGTAATAGTATTACTGCAGCTATTGATATCTTCCTTACCTTTGGGACAACCATAAACTGCTAGTCGCATGCCGGAGAGGGGTCTCACCTCATCTGAATTCCAACAGCAGTCTTCGCTCTCCACAGCTACTAGTTTGAAGTACCGGGCTTCGATGGGTTCTTCAAATTCATAGCTCCTTAGACTATTCTTGTCCACATTTCCATCTAGTTCCTGTAACGGGTGACAAAAAAAGATTTATACCAAAATGCATTATAAAATCAGTGAAGTAAATATGGATAATCCAGAGCATTATACAATAAAGAAATATTAAGACAACAGTACCATAGATCCTACCGTACTATTGGAGATCTGAGGTCTACTTAAACATTGGTACTGAGATGACACAAGTAGACATATTAATAAGTAGCATGAGGATAGCAAGTTACCAAAACTACTGCAGTACCATTAGGGTACAAATAAACTACCACTATATAGGTATACAATGATACATACCAATATACTCCCTGCTTACATGAGCATTGAAAATACTACCAACATTTATCTATTTCTGATAGGTCACTCCACTGTGTACATGAATACTCATGTAAGCTCAGTATTAGCAAGGAATGAATTAACCCAGGCACTTGATAAGATATTTACTGAAGTGAAAGTAATCCTTTTTGATATTAGATGAGAGACCAAGCAGTATTAAAGTAATTAATTTAAATACCAATTTTAAAGCAAACTGACATTCATAAGACTAGGCTGTATTCAATCATTGAAGAGACAGGAAATCCTACAATTATAAGATTAATACACTATGCCTGAATAAACAAAATTTGACATTGAGTACAATTAGAAATACCTGTCCATCCAAATATGGGTTCCATGAACTATTTTCATCCACCTTGGTGAAGACTTTGTATTTTGTAAGCCACACTTCACCACGATTGTTATTTGCACCTCGAGTTGCAAATCCAGTCAATTCTACCAGCGAAGTGAACTTCACAATGATGAACATATCCTTATCGTATGAAATCCAGCCCTCTCTGGATAATAGACAAAAACACGACTATGTCCTCATATATTCCAATGATGCTACAATCTTAATACAATGCAAATCTGTTTAATGATGGGCATAGACCATGCATTATATATATATATATATATATATATAAATATATATATATATATATATATATATATATATAAATATATATATATATATATATATATATATATATATATATATATGTATATATAATATATGTAAAGATTAGGCTGGAAACACTGGCTAATAGAATCTAAAGCATCAGATTATTATTTGCTCTTTGTTTCACTGAAAATGGATAAATACATACTAGTGCTCTAACACTGAGTGCACAAACTAATCTTTGTCTCTCACAACTGCCCAAGTGTATGGCTTAAATATCTTTGCACGACTTGCTAGAACATTTCTAGCAATTTGGAAGAAGCATTAGCTTTATCTTTAAATGCTTTTGCTTTCCCCACCATATAGCAGCTTTTGGACACAATTGTGCACTGTGTAATAAGATATGACAATAGAAAAGTCCAAGTCATCATTATGTGTAAAGGTTGAGAGAAAGCACTACTGCAACATTTTAATTTTCAAGTAATAGTTTATGGAAAAGTCATAGCAACTTACAGGTCATTTATCCAGCACCTTACATCTACATAGTTGTTGTAAACACTGTCTGGATTTGTTGCATTATCATCATCATCATCCCTCTCATCAAATGATGCTTCAAATGTGGTACCGCTCTCTTGTACCATATCCAGATTCGGTGTACATTGTTGTTCAGTAGTGCTGGGTTCAGCGGTGGCTGCAGTAGTGGTCTCCACTAGTTAAACAAAAAACACTATGTGTTATAAATCCTGCCCTGTTGAATCATGCAAAGCTTTTTTAGAGTACTATTATGTAAACATGTAAAATAAAGGTCTTGAAGGGTTCATGCAAAAAATGACAGGTCATGCACAATTCATTCATTCATGGCACTTTTGTTAATATATGTTTATCAATTGTACCATTCACAGCCATATAACTCATTGCGAGTGATTGACGGCGTGTAACTGACATGAATACGTCCAATTAAGACCTATCCCATCAAGTATTTGCATTACTACGATCGCTTATGTATCATCATAGGTATATGCAGACCATCATAAGACTTCTTTAAAAATGCTATATCGCAGAAGTGCAAATGTGGGGAAGGTGGCCTGGCAAGATGACATAATTTGAGGTATATTGATTTCCAAATATTGTTATGTACATTTGTTCGAAAAAGGTAATTCATATAATGAATTTGAAGTAAGGAATAGTTTCTGAAAGTTATGTGTACTATTAGTAGCTATAGTAATAGTATTACTGCAGCTATTGATATCTTCCTTACCTTTGGGACAACCATAAACTGCTAGTCGCATGCCGGAGAGGGGTCTCACCTCATCTGAATTCCAACAGCAGTCTTCGCTCTCCACAGCTACTAGTTTGAAGTACCGGGCTTCGATGGGTTCTTCAAATTCATAGCTCCTTAGACTATTCTTGTCCACATTTCCATCTAGTTCCTGTAACGGGTGACAAAAAAAGATTTATACCAAAATGCATTATAAAATCAGTGAAGTAAATATGGATAATCCAGAGCAATATACAATAAAGAAATATTAAGACAACAGTACCATAGATCCTACCGTACTATTGGCGATCTGAGGTCTACTTAAACATTGGTACTGAGATGACACAAGTAGACATATTAATAAGTAGCATGAGGATAGCAAGTTACCAAAACTACTGCAGTACCATTAGGGTACAAATAAACTACCACTATATAGGTATACAATGATACATACCAATATACTCCCTGCTTACATGAGCATTGAAAATACTACCAACATTTATCTATTTCTGATAGGTCACTCCACTGTGTACATGAATACTCATGTAAGCTCAGTATTAGCAAGGAATGAATTAACCCAGGCACTTGATAAGATATTTACTGAAGTGAAAGTAATCCTTTTTGATATTAGATGAGAGACCAAGCAGTATTAAAGTAATTAATTTAAATACCAATTTTAAAGCAAACTGACATTCATAAGACTAGGCTGTATTCAATCATTGAAGAGACAGGAAATCCTACAATTATAAGATTAATACACTATGCCTGAATAAACAAAATTTGACATTGAGTACAATTAGAAATACCTGTCCATCCAAATATGGGTTCCATGAACTATTTTCATCCACCTTGGTGAAGACTTTGTATTTTGTAAGCCACACTTCACCACGATTGTTATTTGCACCTCGAGTTGCAAATCCAGTCAATTCTACCAGCGAAGTGAACTTCACAATGATGAACATATCCTTATCGTATGAAATCCAGCCCTCTCTGGATAATAGACAAAAACACGACTATGTCCTCATATATTCCAATGATGCTACAAACTTAATACAATGCAAATCTGTTTAATGACGGGCATAGACCATGCATTATATATATATATATATATATATATAAATATATATATATATATATATATATATATATATATATATATATATATATATATATATATATATATATATATATATAAATATATAATATATGTAAAGATTAGGCTGGAAACACTGGCTAATAGAATCTAAAGCATCAGATTATTATTTGCTCTTTGTTTCACTGAAAATGGATAAATACATACTAGTGCTCTAACACTGAGTGCACAAACTAATCTTTGTCTCTCACAACTGCCCAAGTGTATGGCTTAAATATCTTTGCACGACTTGCTAGAACATTTCTAGCAATTTGGAAGAAGCATTAGCTTTATCTTTAAATGCTTTTGCTTTCCCCACCATATAGCAGCTTTTGGACACAATTGTGCACTGTGTAATAAGATATGACAATAGAAAAGTCCAAGTCATCATTATGTGTAAAGGTTGAGAGAAAGCACTACTGCAACATTTTAATTTTCAAGTAATAGTTTATGGAAAAGTCATAGCAACTTACAGGTCATTTATCCAGCACCTTACATCTACATAGTTGTTGTATACACTGTCTGGATTTGTTGCATTATCATCATCATCATCCCTCTCATCAAATGATGCTTCAAATGTGGTACCGCTTTCTTGTACCATATCCAGATTCGGTGTACATTGTTGTTCAGTAGTGCTGGGTTCAGTGGTGGCTGCAGTAGTGGTCTCCACTAGTTAAACAAAAAACACTATGTGTTATAAATCCTGCCCTGTTGAATCATGCAAAGCTTTTTTAGAGTACTATTATGTAAACATGTAAAATAAAGGTCTTGAAGGGTTCATGCAAAAAATGACAGGTCATGCACAATTCATTCATTCATGGCACTTTTGTTAATATATGTTTATCAATTGTACCATTCACAGCCATATAACTCATTGCGAGTGATTGACGGCGTGTAACTGACATGAATACGTCCAATTAAGACCTATCCCATCAAGTATTTGCATTACTACGATCGCTTATGTATCATCATAGGTATATGCAGACCATCATAAGACTTCTTTAAAAATGCTATATCGCAGAAGTGCAAATGTGGGGAAGGTGGCCTGGCAAGATGACATAATTTGAGGTATATTGATTTCCAAATATTGTTATGTACATTTGTTCGAAAAAGGTAATTCATATAATGAATTTGAAGTAAGGAATAGTTTCTGAAAGTTATGTGTACTATTAGTAGCTATAGTAATAGTATTACTGCAGCTATTGATATCTTCCTTACCTTTGGGACAACCATAAACTGCTAGTCGCATGCCGGAGAGGGGTCTCACCTCATCTGAATTCCAACAGCAGTCTTCGCTCTCCACAGCTACTAGTTTGAAGTACCGGGCTTCGATGGGTTCTTCAAATTCATAGCTCCTTAGACTATTCTTGTCCACATTTCCATCTAGTTCCTGTAACGGGTGACAAAAAAAGATTTATACCAAAATGCATTATAAAATCAGTGAAGTAAATATGGATAATCCAGAGCATTATACAATAAAGAAATATTAAGACAACAGTACCATAGATCCTACCGTACTATTGGAGATCTGAGGTCTACTTAAACATTGGTACTGAGATAACACAAGTAGACATATTAATAAGTAGCATGAGGATAGCAAGTTACCAAAACTACTGCAGTACCATTAGGGTACAAATAAACTACCACTATATAGGTATACAATGATACATACCAATATACTCCCTGCTTACATGAGCATTGAAAATACTACCAACATTTATCTATTTCTGATAGGTCACTCCACTGTGTACATGAATACTCATGTAAGCTCAGTATTAGCAAGGAATGAATTAACCCAGGCACTTGATAAGATATTTACTGAAGTGAAAGTAATCCTTTTTGATATTAGATGAGAGACCAAGCAGTATTAAAGTAATTAATTTAAATACCAATTTTAAAGCAAACTGACATTCATAAGACTAGGCTGTATTCAATCATTGAAGAGACAGGAAATCCTACAATTATAAGATTAATACACTATGCCTGAATAAACAAAATTTGACATTGAGTACAATTAGAAATACCTGTCCATCCAAATATGGGTTCCATGAACTATTTTCATCCACCTTGGTGAAGACTTTGTATTTTGTAAGCCACACTTCACCACGATTGTTATTTGCACCTCGAGTTGCAAATCCAGTCAATTCTACCAGCGAAGTGAACTTCACAATGATGAACATATCCTTATCGTATGAAATCCAGCCCTCTCTGGATAATAGACAAAAACACGACTATGTCCTCATATATTCCAATGATGCTACAATCTTAATACAATGCAAATCTGTTTAATGATGGGCATAGACCATGCATTATATATATATATATATATATATATATATATATATAAATATATATATATATATATATATATATATATATATATATATATATATATATATATATATTTATATATATATATATATATAATATATGTAAAGATTAGGCTGGTAACACTGGCTAATAGAATCTAAAGCATCAGATTATTATTTGCTCTTTGTTTCACTGAAAATGGATAAATACATACTAGTGCTCTAACACTGAGTGCACAAACTAATCTTTGTCTCTCACAACTGCCCAAGTGTATGGCTTAAATATCTTTGCACGACTTGCTAGAACATTTCTAGCAATTTGGAAGAAGCATTAGCTTTATCTTTAAATGCTTTTGCTTTCCCCACCATATAGCAGCTTTTGGACACAATTGTGCACTGTGTAATAAGATATGACAATAGAAAAGTCCAAGTCATCATTATGTGTAAAGGTTGAGAGAAAGCACTACTGCAACATTTTAATTTTCAAGTAATAGTTTATGGAAAAGTCATAGCAACTTACAGGACATTTATCCAGTGCCTTACATCTACATAGTTGTTGTATACACTGTCTGGATTTGTTGCATTATCATCATCATCATCCCTCTCATCAAATGATGCTTCAAATGTGGTACCGCTTTCTTGTACCATATCCAGATTCGGTGTACATTGTTGTTCAGTAGTGCTGGGTTCAGTGGTGGCTGCAGTAGTGGTCTCCACTAGTTAAACAAAAAACACTATGTGTTATAAATCCTGCCCTGTTGAATCATGCAAAGCTTTTTTAGAGTACTATTATGTAAACATGTAAAATAAAGGTCTTGAAGGGTTCATGCAAAAAATGACAGGTCATGCACAATTCATTCATTCATGGCACTTTTGTTAATATATGTTTATCAATTGTACCATTCACAGCCATATAACTCATTGCGAGTGATTGACGGCGTGTAACTGACATGAATACGTCCAATTAAGACCTATCCCATCAAGTATTTGCATTACTACGATCGCTTATGTATCATCATAGGTATATGCAGACCATCATAAGACTTCTTTAAAAATGCTATATCGCAGAAGTGCAAATGTGGGGAAGGTGGCCTGGCAAGATGACATAATTTGAGGTATATTGATTTCCAAATATTGTTATGTACATTTGTTCGAAAAAGGTAATTCATATAATGAATTTGAAGTAAGGAATAGTTTCTGAAAGTTATGTGTACTATTAGTAGCTATAGTAATAGTATTACTGCAGCTATTGATATCTTCCTTACCTTTGGGACAACCATAAACTGCTAGTCGCATGCCGGAGAGGGGTCTCACCTCATCTGAATTCCAACAGCAGTCTTCGCTCTCTACAGCTACTAGTTTGAAGTACCGGGCTTCGATGGGTTCTTCAAATTCATAGCTCCTTAGACTATTCTTGTCCACATTTCCATCTAGTTCCTGTAACGGGTGACAAAAAAAGATTTATACCAAAATGCATTATAAAATCAGTGAAGTAAATATGGATAATCCAGAGCATTATACAATAAAGAAATATTAAGACAACAGTACCATAGATCCTACCGTACTATTGGCGATCTGAGGTCTACTTAAACATTGGTACTGAGATGACACAAGTAGACATATTAATAAGTAGCATGAGGATAGCAAGTTACCAAAACTACTGCAGTACCATTAGGGTACAAATAAACTACCACTATATAGGTATACAATGATACACATACCAATATACTCCCTGCTTACATGAGCATTGAAAATACTACCAACATTTATCTATTTCTGATAGGTCACTCCACTGTGTACATGAATACTCATGTAAGCTCAGTATTAGCAAGGAATGAATTAACCCAGGCACTTGATAAGATATTTACTGAAGTGAAATTAATCCTTTTTGATATTAGATGAGAGACCAAGCAGTATTAAAGTAATTAATTTAAATACCAATTTTAAAGCAAACTGACATTCATAAGACTAGGCTGTATTCAATCATTGAAGAGACAGGAAATCCTACAATTATAAGATTAATACACTATGCCTGAATAAACAAAATTTGACATTGAGTACAATTAGAAATACCTGTCCATCCAAATATGGGTTCCATGAACTATTTTCATCCACCTTGGTGAAGACTTTGTATTTTGTAAGCCACACTTCACCACGATTGTTATTTGCACCTCGAGTTGCAAATCCAGTCAATTCTACCAGCGAAGTGAACTTCACAATGATGAACATATCCTTATCGTATGAAATCCAGCCCTCTCTGGATAATAGACAAAAACACGACTATGTCCTCATATATTCCAATGATGCTACAATCTTAATACAATGCAAATCTGTTTAATGACGGGCATAGACCATGCATTATATATATATATATATATATATATATATATATATAAATATATATATATATATATATATATATATATATATATATATATATATATATATATATATATATATATATATATATATATATAATATATGTAAAGATTAGGCTGGAAACACTGGCTAATAGAATCTAAAGCATCAGATTATTATTTGCTCTTTGTTTCACTGAAAATGGATAAATACATACTAGTGCTCTAACACTGAGTGCACAAACTAATCTTTGTCTCTCACAACTGCCCAAGTGTATGGCTTAAATATCTTTGCACGACTTGCTAGAACATTTCTAGCAATTTGGAAGAAGCATTAGCTTTATCTTTAAATGCTTTTGCTTTCCCCACCATATAGCAGCTTTTGGACACAATTGTGCACTGTGTAATAAGATATGACAATAGAAAAGTCCAAGTCATCATTATGTGTAAAGGTTGAGAGAAAGCACTACTGCAACATTTTAATTTTCAAGTAATAGTTTATGGAAAAGTCATAGCAACTTACAGGTCATTTATCCAGCACCTTACATCTACATAGTTGTTGTAAACACTGTCTGGATTTGTTGCATTATCATCATCATCATCCCTCTCATCAAATGATGCTTCAAATGTGGTACCGCTCTCTTGTACCATATCCAGATTCGGTGTACATTGTTGTTCAGTAGTGCTGGGTTCAGCGGTGGCTGCAGTAGTGGTCTCCACTAGTTAAACAAAAAACACTATGTGTTATAAATCCTGCCCTGTTGAATCATGCAAAGCTTTTTTAGAGTACTATTATGTAAACATGTAAAATAAAGGTCTTGAAGGGTTCATGCAAAAAATGACAGGTCATGCACAATTCATTCATTCATGGCACTTTTGTTAATATATGTTTATCAATTGTACCATTCACAGCCATATAACTCATTGCGAGTGATTGACGGCGTGTAACTGACATGAATACGTCCAATTAAGACCTATCCCATCAAGTATTTGCATTACTACGATCGCTTATGTATCATCATAGGTATATGCAGACCATCATAAGACTTCTTTAAAAATGCTATATCGCAGAAGTGCAAATGTGGGGAAGGTGGCCTGGCAAGATGACATAATTTGAGGTATATTGATTTCCAAATATTGTTATGTACATTTGTTCGAAAAAGGTAATTCATATAATGAATTTGAAGTAAGGAATAGTTTCTGAAAGTTATGTGTACTATTAGTAGCTATAGTAATAGTATTACTGCAGCTATTGATATCTTCCTTACCTTTGGGACAACCATAAACTGCTAGTCGCATGCCGGAGAGGGGTCTCACCTCATCTGAATTCCAACAGCAGTCTTCGCTCTCCACAGCTACTAGTTTGAAGTACCGGGCTTCGATGGGTTCTTCAAATTCATAGCTCCTTAGACTATTCTTGTCCACATTTCCATCTAGTTCCTGTAACGGGTGACAAAAAAAGATTTATACCAAAATGCATTATAAAATCAGTGAAGTAAATATGGATAATCCAGAGCATTATACAATAAAGAAATATTAAGACAACAGTACCATAGATCCTACCGTACTATTGGCGATCTGAGGTCTACTTAAACATTGGTACTGAGATGACACAAGTAGACATATTAATAAGTAGCATGAGGATAGCAAGTTACCAAAACTACTGCAGTACCATTAGGGTACAAATAAACTACCACTATATAGGTATACAATGATACATACCAATATACTCCCTGCTTACATGAGCATTGAAAATACTACCAACATTTATCTATTTCTGATAGGTCACTCCACTGTGTACATGAATACTCATGTAAGCTCAGTATTAGCAAGGAATGAATTAACCCAGGCACTTGATAAGATATTTACTGAAGTGAAAGTAATCCTTTTTGATATTAGATGAGAGACCAAGCAGTATTAAAGTAATTAATTTAAATACCAATTTTAAAGCAAACTGACATTCATAAGACTAGGCTGTATTCAATCATTGAAGAGACAGGAAATCCTACAATTATAAGATTAATACACTATGCCTGAATAAACAAAATTTGACATTGAGTACAATTAGAAATACCTGTCCATCCAAATATGGGTTCCATGAACTATTTTCATCCACCTTGGTGAAGACTTTGTATTTTGTAAGCCACACTTCACCACGATTGTTATTTGCACCTCGAGTTGCAAATCCAGTCAATTCTACCAGCGAAGTGAACTTCACAATGATGAACATATCCTTATCGTATGAAATCCAGCCCTCTCTGGATAATAGACAAAAACACGACTATGTCCTCATATATTCCAATGATGCTACAATCTTAATACAATGCAAATCTGTTTAATGACGGGCATAGACCATGCATTATATATATATATATATATATATAAATATATATATATATATATATATATATATATATATATATATATATATATATATATATATATATATATATATATATATATATATATATATATATATATATAATATATGTAAAGATTAGGCTGGAAACACTGGCTAATAGAATCTAAAGCATCAGATTATTATTTGCTCTTTGTTTCACTGAAAATGGATAAATACATACTAGTGCTCTAACACTGAGTGCACAAACTAATCTTTGTCTCTCACAACTGCCCAAGTGTATGGCTTAAATATCTTTGCACGACTTGCTAGAACATTTCTAGCAATTTGGAAGAAGCATTAGCTTTATCTTTAAATGCTTTTGCTTTCCCCACCATATAGCAGCTTTTGGACACAATTGTGCACTGTGTAATAAGATATGACAATAGAAAAGTCCAAGTCATCATTATGTGTAAAGGTTGAGAGAAAGCACTACTGCAACATTTTAATTTTCAAGTAATAGTTTATGGAAAAGTCATAGCAACTTACAGGTCATTTATCCAGCACCTTACATCTACATAGTTGTTGTATACACTGTCTGGATTTGTTGCATTATCATCATCATCATCCCTCTCATCAAATGATGCTTCAAATGTGGTACCGCTTTCTTGTACCATATCCAGATTCGGTGTACATTGTTGTTCGGTAGTGCTGGGTTCAGTGGTGGCTGCAGTAGTGGTCTCCACTAGTTAAACAAAAAACACTATGTGTTATAAATCCTGCCCTGTTGAATCATGCAAAGCTTTTTTAGAGTACTATTATGTAAACATGTAAAATAAAGGTCTTGAAGGGTTCATGCAAAAAATGACAGGTCATGCACAATTCATTCATTCATGGCACTTTTGTTAATATATGTTTATCAATTGTACCATTCACAGCCATATAACTCATTGCGAGTGATTGACGGCGTGTAACTGACATGAATACGTCCAATTAAGACCTATCCCATCAAGTATTTGCATTACTACGATCGCTTATGTATCATCATAGGTATATGCAGACCATCATAAGACTTCTTTAAAAATGCTATATCGCAGAAGTGCAAATGTGGGGAAGGTGGCCTGGCAAGATGACATAATTTGAGGTATATTGATTTCCAAATATTGTTATGTACATTTGTTCGAAAAAGGTAATTCATATAATGAATTTGAAGTAAGGAATAGTTTCTGAAAGTTATGTGTACTATTAGTAGCTATAGTAATAGTATTACTGCAGCTATTGATATCTTCCTTACCTTTGGGACAACCATAAACTGCTAGTCGCATGCCGGAGAGGGGTCTCACCTCATCTGAATTCCAACAGCAGTCTTCGCTCTCCACAGCTACTAGTTTGAAGTACCGGGCTTCGATGGGTTCTTCAAATTCATAGCTCCTTAGACTATTCTTGTCCACATTTCCATCTAGTTCCTGTAACGGGTGACAAAAAAAGATTTATACCAAAATGCATTATAAAATCAGTGAAGTAAATATGGATAATCCAGAGCATTATACAATAAAGAAATATTAAGACAACAGTACCATAGATCCTACCGTACTATTGGCGATCTGAGGTCTACTTAAACATTGGTACTGAGATGACACAAGTAGACATATTAATAAGTAGCATGAGGATAGCAAGTTACCAAAACTACTGCAGTACCATTAGGGTACAAATAAACTACCACTATATAGGTATACAATGATACATACCAATATACTCCCTGCTTACATGAGCATTGAAAATACTACCAACATTTATCTATTTCTGATAGGTCACTCCACTGTGTACATGAATACTCATGTAAGCTCAGTATTAGCAAGGAATGAATTAACCCAGGCACTTGATAAGATATTTACTGAAGTGAAAGTAATCCTTTTTGATATTAGATGAGAGACCAAGCAGTATTAAAGTAATTAATTTAAATACCAATTTTAAAGCAAACTGACATTCATAAGACTAGGCTGTATTCAATCATTGAAGAGACAGGAAATCCTACAATTAAAAGATTAATACACTATGCCTGAATAAACAAAATTTGACATTGAGTACAATTAGAAATACCTGTCCATCCAAATATGGGTTCCATGAACTATTTTCATCCACCTTGGTGAAGACTTTGTATTTTGTAAGCCACACTTCACCACGATTGTTATTTGCACCTCGAGTTGCAAATCCAGTCAATTCTACCAGCGAAGTGAACTTCACAATGATGAACATATCCTTATCGTATGAAATCCAGCCCTCTCTGGATAATAGACAAAAACACGACTATGTCCTCATATATTCCAATGATGCTACAATCTTAATACAATGCAAATCTGTTTAATGATGGGCATAGACCATACATTATATATATATATATATATATATATATATATATATATAAATATATATATATATATATATATATATATATATATATATATATATATATATATATATATATATATATATATATATATATATATATATATATATATATAATATATGTAAAGATTAGGCTGGTAACACTGGCTAATAGAATCTAAAGCATCAGATTATTATTTGCTCTTTGTTTCACTGAAAATGGATAAATACATACTAGTGCTCTAACACTGAGTGCACAAACTAATCTTTGTCTCTCACAACTGCCCAAGTGTATGGCTTAAATATCTTTGCACGACTTGCTAGAACATTTCTAGCAATTTGGAAGAAGCATTAGCTTTATCTTTAAATGCTTTTGCTTTCCCCACCATATAGCAGCTTTTGGACACAATTGTGCACTGTGTAATAAGATATGACAATAGAAAAGTCCAAGTCATCATTATGTGTAAAGGTTGAGAGAAAGCACTACTGCAACATTTTAATTTTCAAGTAATAGTTTATGGAAAAGTCATAGCAACTTACAGGTCATTTATCCAGCACCTTACATCTACATAGTTGTTGTAAACACTGTCTGGATTTGTTGCATTATCATCATCATCATCCCTCTCATCAAATGATGCTTCAAATGTGGTACCGCTCTCTTGTACCATATCCAGATTCGGTGTACATTGTTGTTCAGTAGTGCTGGGTTCAGTGGTGGCTGCAGTAGTGGTCTCCACTAGTTAAACAAAAAACACTATGTGTTATAAATCCTGCCCTGTTGAATCATGCAAAGCTTTTTTAGAGTACTATTATGTAAACATGTAAAATAAAGGTCTTGAAGGGTTCATGCAAAAAATGACAGGTCATGCACAATTCATTCATTCATGGCACTTTTGTTAATATATGTTTATCAATTGTACCATTCACAGCCATATAACTCATTGCGAGTGATTGACGGCGTGTAACTGACATGAATACGTCCAATTAAGACCTATCCCATCAAGTATTTGCATTACTACGATCGCTTATGTATCATCATAGGTATATGCAGACCATCATAAGACTTCTTTAAAAATGCTATATCGCAGAAGTGCAAATGTGGGGAAGGTGGCCTGGCAAGATGACATAATTTGAGGTATATTGATTTCCAAATATTGTTATGTACATTTGTTCGAAAAAGGTAATTCATATAATGAATTTGAAGTAAGGAATAGTTTCTGAAAGTTATGTGTACTATTAGTAGCTATAGTAATAGTATTACTGCAGCTATTGATATCTTCCTTACCTTTGGGACAACCATAAACTGCTAGTCGCATGCCGGAGAGGGGTCTCACCTCATCTGAATTCCAACAGCAGTCTTCGCTCTCCACAGCTACTAGTTTGAAGTACCGGGCTTCGATGGGTTCTTCAAATTCATAGCTCCTTAGACTATTCTTGTCCACATTTCCATCTAGTTCCTGTAACGGGTGACAAAAAAAGATTTATACCAAAATGCATTATAAAATCAGTGAAGTAAATATGGATAATCCAGAGCATTATACAATAAAGAAATATTAAGACAACAGTACCATAGATCCTACCGTACTATTGGCGATCTGAGGTCTACTTAAACATTGGTACTGAGATGACACAAGTAGACATATTAATAAGTAGCATGAGGATAGCAAGTTACCAAAACTACTGCAGTACCATTAGGGTACAAATAAACTACCACTATATAGGTATACAATGATACATACCAATATACTCCCTGCTTACATGAGCATTGAAAATACTACCAACATTTATCTATTTCTGATAGGTCACTCCACTGTGTACATGAATACTCATGTAAGCTCAGTATTAGCAAGGAATGAATTAACCCAGGCACTTGATAAGATATTTACTGAAGTGAAAGTAATCCTTTTTGATATTAGATGAGAGACCAAGCAGTATTAAAGTAATTAATTTAAATACCAATTTTAAAGCAAACTGACATTCATAAGACTAGGCTGTATTCAATCATTGAAGAGACAGGAAATCCTACAATTAAAAGATTAATACACTATGCCTGAATAAACAAAATTTGACATTGAGTACAATTAGAAATACCTGTCCATCCAAATATGGGTTCCATGAACTATTTTCATCCACCTTGGTGAAGACTTTGTATTTTGTAAGCCACACTTCACCACGATTGTTATTTGCACCTCGAGTTGCAAATCCAGTCAATTCTACCAGCGAAGTGAACTTCACAATGATGAACATATCCTTATCGTATGAAATCCAGCCCTCTCTGGATAATAGACAAAAACACGACTATGTCCTCATATATTCCAATGATGCTACAATCTTAATACAATGCAAATCTGTTTAATGATGGGCATAGACCATACATTATATATATATATATATATATATATATATATATATATATATATATATATATATATATATATATATATATATATATATATATAATATATGTAAAGATTAGGCTGGTAACACTGGCTAATAGAATCTAAAGCATCAGATTATTATTTGCTCTTTGTTTCACTGAAAATGGATAAATACATACTAGTGCTCTAACACTGAGTGCACAAACTAATCTTTGTCTCTCACAACTGCCCAAGTGTATGGCTTAAATATCTTTGCACGACTTGCTAGAACATTTCTAGCAATTTGGAAGAAGCATTAGCTTTATCTTTAAATGCTTTTGCTTTCCCCACCATATAGCAGCTTTTGGACACAATTGTGCACTGTGTAATAAGATATGACAATAGAAAAGTCCAAGTCATCATTATGTGTAAAGGTTGAGAGAAAGCACTACTGCAACATTTTAATTTTCAAGTAATAGTTTATGGAAAAGTCATAGCAACTTACAGGTCATTTATCCAGCACCTTACATCTACATAGTTGTTGTATACACTGTCTGGATTTGTTGCATTATCATCATCATCATCCCTCTCATCAAATGATGCTTCAAATGTGGTACCGCTTTCTTGTACCATATCCAGATTCGGTGTACATTGTTGTTCAGTAGTGCTGGGTTCAGTGGTGGCTGCAGTAGTGGTCTCCACTAGTTAAACAAAAAACACTATGTGTTATAAATCCTGCCCTGTTGAATCATGCAAAGCTTTTTTAGAGTACTATTATGTAAACATGTAAAATAAAGGTCTTGAAGGGTTCATGCAAAAAATGACAGGTCATGCACAATTCATTCATTCATGGCACTTTTGTTAATATATGTTTATCAATTGTACCATTCACAGCCATATAACTCATTGCGAGTGATTGACGGCGTGTAACTGACATGAATACGTCCAATTAAGACCTATCCCATCAAGTATTTGCATTACTACGATCGCTTATGTATCATCATAGGTATATGCAGACCATCATAAGACTTCTTTAAAAATGCTATATCGCAGAAGTGCAAATGTGGGGAAGGTGGCCTGGCAAGATGACATAATTTGAGGTATATTGATTTCCAAATATTGTTATGTACATTTGTTCGAAAAAGGTAATTCATATAATGAATTTGAAGTAAGGAATAGTTTCTGAAAGTTATGTGTACTATTAGTAGCTATAGTAATAGTATTACTGCAGCTATTGATATCTTCCTTACCTTTGGGACAACCATAAACTGCTAGTCGCATGCCGGAGAGGGGTCTCACCTCATCTGAATTCCAACAGCAGTCTTCGCTCTCCACAGCTACTAGTTTGAAGTACCGGGCTTCGATGGGTTCTTCAAATTCATAGCTCCTTAGACTATTCTTGTCCACATTTCCATCTAGTTCCTGTAACGGGTGACAAAAAAAGATTTATACCAAAATGCATTATAAAATCAGTGAAGTAAATATGGATAATCCAGAGCATTATACAATAAAGAAATATTAAGACAACAGTACCATAGATCCTACCGTACTATTGGCGATCTGAGGTCTACTTAAACATTGGTACTGAGATGACACAAGTAGACATATTAATAAGTAGCATGAGGATAGCAAGTTACCAAAACTACTGCAGTACCATTAGGGTACAAATAAACTACCACTATATAGGTATACAATGATACATACCAATATACTCCCTGCTTACATGAGCATTGAAAATACTACCAACATTTATCTATTTCTGATAGGTCACTCCACTGTGTACATGAATACTCATGTAAGCTCAGTATTAGCAAGGAATGAATTAACCCAGGCACTTGATAAGATATTTACTGAAGTGAAAGTAATCCTTTTTGATATTAGATGAGAGACCAAGCAGTATTAAAGTAATTAATTTAAATACCAATTTTAAAGCAAACTGACATTCATAAGACTAGGCTGTATTCAATCATTGAAGAGACAGGAAATCCTACAATTAAAAGATTAATACACTATGCCTGAATAAACAAAATTTGACATTGAGTACAATTAGAAATACCTGTCCATCCAAATATGGGTTCCATGAACTATTTTCATCCACCTTGGTGAAGACTTTGTATTTTGTAAGCCACACTTCACCACGATTGTTATTTGCACCTCGAGTTGCAAATCCAGTCAATTCTACCAGCGAAGTGAACTTCACAATGATGAACATATCCTTATCGTATGAAATCCAGCCCTCTCTGGATAATAGACAAAAACACGACTATGTCCTCATATATTCCAATGATGCTACAATCTTAATACAATGCAAATCTGTTTAATGATGGGCATAGACCATACATTATATATATATATATATATATATATATATATAAATATATATATATATATATATATATATATATATATATATATATATATATATATATATATATATATATATATATATATATATATATAATATATGTAAAGATTAGGCTGGTAACACTGGCTAATAGAATCTAAAGCATCAGATTATTATTTGCTCTTTGTTTCACTGAAAATGGATAAATACATACTAGTGCTCTAACACTGAGTGCACAAACTAATCTTTGTCTCTCACAACTGCCCAAGTGTATGGCTTAAATATCTTTGCACGACTTGCTAGAACATTTCTAGCAATTTGGAAGAAGCATTAGCTTTATCTTTAAATGCTTTTGCTTTCCCCACCATATAGCAGCTTTTGGACACAATTGTGCACTGTGTAATAAGATATGACAATAGAAAAGTCCAAGTCATCATTATGTGTAAAGGTTGAGAGAAAGCACTACTGCAACATTTTAATTTTCAAGTAATAGTTTATGGAAAAGTCATAGCAACTTACAGGTCATTTATCCAGCACCTTACATCTACATAGTTGTTGTAAACACTGTCTGGATTTGTTGCATTATCATCATCATCATCCCTCTCATCAAATGATGCTTCAAATGTGGTACCGCTCTCTTGTACCATATCCAGATTCGGTGTACATTGTTGTTCAGTAGTGCTGGGTTCAGTGGTGGCTGCAGTAGTGGTCTCCACTAGTTAAACAAAAAACACTATGTGTTATAAATCCTGCCCTGTTGAATCATGCAAAGCTTTTTTAGAGTACTATTATGTAAACATGTAAAATAAAGGTCTTGAAGGGTTCATGCAAAAAATGACAGGTCATGCACAATTCATTCATTCATGGCACTTTTGTTAATATATGTTTATCAATTGTACCATTCACAGCCATATAACTCATTGCGAGTGATTGACGGCGTGTAACTGACATGAATACGTCCAATTAAGACCTATCCCATCAAGTATTTGCATTACTACGATCGCTTATGTATCATCATAGGTATATGCAGACCATCATAAGACTTCTTTAAAAATGCTATATCGCAGAAGTGCAAATGTGGGGAAGGTGGCCTGGCAAGATGACATAATTTGAGGTATATTGATTTCCAAATATTGTTATGTACATTTGTTCGAAAAAGGTAATTCATATAATGAATTTGAAGTAAGGAATAGTTTCTGAAAGTTATGTGTACTATTAGTAGCTATAGTAATAGTATTACTGCAGCTATTGATATCTTCCTTACCTTTGGGACAACCATAAACTGCTAGTCGCATGCCGGAGAGGGGTCTCACCTCATCTGAATTCCAACAGCAGTCTTCGCTCTCCACAGCTACTAGTTTGAAGTACCGGGCTTCGATGGGTTCTTCAAATTCATAGCTCCTTAGACAAATATGGATAATCCAGAGCATTATACAATAAAGAAATATTAAGACAACAGTACCATAGATCCTACCGTACTATTGGAGATCTGAGGTCTACTTAAACATTGGTACTGAGATGACACAAGTAGACATATTAATAAGTAGCATGAGGATAGCAAGTTACCAAAACTACTGCAGTACCATTAGGGTACAAATAAACTACCACTATATAGGTATACAATGATACATACCAATATACTCCCTGCTTACATGAGCATTGAAAATACTACCAACATTTATCTATTTCTGATAGGTCACTCCACTGTGTACATGAATACTCATGTAAGCTCAGTATTAGCAAGGAATGAATTAACCCAGGCACTTGATAAGATATTTACTGAAGTGAAAGTAATCCTTTTTGATATTAGATGAGAGACCAAGCAGTATTAAAGTAATTAATTTAAATACCAATTTTAAAGCAAACTGACATTCATAAGACTAGGCTGTATTCAATCATTGAAGAGACAGGAAATCCTACAATTATAAGATTAATACACTATGCCTGAATAAACAAAATTTGACATTGAGTACAATTAGAAATACCTGTCCATCCAAATATGGGTTCCATGAACTATTTTCATCCACCTTGGTGAAGACTTTGTATTTTGTAAGCCACACTTCACCACGATTGTTATTTGCACCTCGAGTTGCAAATCCAGTCAATTCTACCAGCGAAGTGAACTTCACAATGATGAACATATCCTTATCGTATGAAATCCAGCCCTCTCTGGATAATAGACAAAAACACGACTATGTCCTCATATATTCCAATGATGCTACAATCTTAATACAATGCAAATCTGTTTAATGATGGGCATAGACCATGCATTATATATATATATATATATATATATATATATATAAATATATATATATATATATATATATATATATATATATATATATATATATATATATATATATTTATATATATATATATATATATATAATATATGTAAAGATTAGGCTGGTAACACTGGCTAATAGAATCTAAAGCATCAGATTATTATTTGCTCTTTGTTTCACTGAAAATGGATAAATACATACTAGTGCTCTAACACTGAGTGCACAAACTAATCTTTGTCTCTCACAACTGCCCAAGTGTATGGCTTAAATATCTTTGCACGACTTGCTAGAACATTTCTAGCAATTTGGAAGAAGCATTAGCTTTATCTTTAAATGCTTTTGCTTTCCCCACCATATAGCAGCTTTTGGACACAATTGTGCACTGTGTAATAAGATATGACAATAGAAAAGTCCAAGTCATCATTATGTGTAAAGGTTGAGAGAAAGCACTACTGCAACATTTTAATTTTCAAGTAATAGTTTATGGAAAAGTCATAGCAACTTACAGGTCATTTATCCAGCACCTTACATCTACATAGTTGTTGTAAACACTGTCTGGATTTGTTGCATTATCATCATCATCATCCCTCTCATCAAATGATGCTTCAAATGTGGTACCGCTCTCTTGTACCATATCCAGATTCGGTGTACATTGTTGTTCAGTAGTGCTGGGTTCAGCGGTGGCTGCAGTAGTGGTCTCCACTAGTTAAACAAAAAACACTATGTGTTATAAATCCTGCCCTGTTGAATCATGCAAAGCTTTTTTAGAGTACTATTATGTAAACATGTAAAATAAAGGTCTTGAAGGGTTCATGCAAAAAATGACAGGTCATGCACAATTCATTCATTCATGGCACTTTTGTTAATATATGTTTATCAATTGTACCATTCACAGCCATATAACTCATTGCGAGTGATTGACGGCGTGTAACTGACATGAATACGTCCAATTAAGACCTATCCCATCAAGTATTTGCATTACTACGATCGCTTATGTATCATCATAGGTATATGCAGACCATCATAAGACTTCTTTAAAAATGCTATATCGCAGAAGTGCAAATGTGGGGAAGGTGGCCTGGCAAGATGACATAATTTGAGGTATATTGATTTCCAAATATTGTTATGTACATTTGTTCGAAAAAGGTAATTCATATAATGAATTTGAAGTAAGGAATAGTTTCTGAAAGTTATGTGTACTATTAGTAGCTATAGTAATAGTATTACTGCAGCTATTGATATCTTCCTTACCTTTGGGACAACCATAAACTGCTAGTCGCATGCCGGAGAGGGGTCTCACCTCATCTGAATTCCAACAGCAGTCTTCGCTCTCCACAGCTACTAGTTTGAAGTACCGGGCTTCGATGGGTTCTTCAAATTCATAGCTCCTTAGACTATTCTTGTCCACATTTCCATCTAGTTCCTGTAACGGGTGACAAAAAAAGATTTATACCAAAATGCATTATAAAATCAGTGAAGTAAATATGGATAATCCAGAGCATTATACAATAAAGAAATATTAAGACAACAGTACCATAGATCCTACCGTACTATTGGCGATCTGAGGTCTACTTAAACATTGGTACTGAGATGACACAAGTAGACATATTAATAAGTAGCATGAGGATAGCAAGTTACCAAAACTACTGCAGTACCATTAGGGTACAAATAAACTACCACTATATAGGTATACAATGATACATACCAATATACTCCCTGCTTACATGAGCATTGAAAATACTACCAACATTTATCTATTTCTGATAGGTCACTCCACTGTGTACATGAATACTCATGTAAGCTCAGTATTAGCAAGGAATGAATTAACCCAGGCACTTGATAAGATATTTACTGAAGTGAAAGTAATCCTTTTTGATATTAGATGAGAGACCAAGCAGTATTAAAGTAATTAATTTAAATACCAATTTTAAAGCAAACTGACATTCATAAGACTAGGCTGTATTCAATCATTGAAGAGACAGGAAATCCTACAATTATAAGATTAATACACTATGCCTGAATAAACAAAATTTGACATTGAGTACAATTAGAAATACCTGTCCATCCAAATATGGGTTCCATGAACTATTTTCATCCACCTTGGTGAAGACTTTGTATTTTGTAAGCCACACTTCACCACGATTGTTATTTGCACCTCGAGTTGCAAATCCAGTCAATTCTACCAGCGAAGTGAACTTCACAATGATGAACATATCCTTATCGTATGAAATCCAGCCCTCTCTGGATAATAGACAAAAACACGACTATGTCCTCATATATTCCAATGATGCTACAATCTTAATACAATGCAAATCTGTTTAATGATGGGCATAGACCATACATTATATATATATATATATATATATATATATATATATATATATATATATATATATATATATAATATATATATATATATATATATATATATATATATATATATATATATATATATATATATATATATATATATATATATATATATATATATATATATAATATATGTAAAGATTAGGCTGGTAACACTGGCTAATAGAATCTAAAGCATCAGATTATTATTTGCTCTTTGTTTTACTGAAAATGGATAAATACATACTAGTGCTCTAACACTGAGTGCACAAACTAATCTTTGTCTCTCACAACTGCCCAAGTGTATGGCTTAAATATCTTTGCACGACTTGCTAGAACATTTCTAGCAATTTGGAAGAAGCATTAGCTTTATCTTTAAATGCTTTTGCTTTCCCCACCATATAGCAGCTTTTGGACACAATTGTGCACTGTGTAATAAGATATGACAATAGAAAAGTCCAAGTCATCATTATGTGTAAAGGTTGAGAGAAAGCACTACTGCAACATTTTAATTTTCAAGTAATAGTTTATGGAAAAGTCATAGCAACTTACAGGACATTTATCCAGTGCCTTACATCTACATAGTTGTTGTATACACTGTCTGGATTTGTTGCATTATCATCATCATCATCCCTCTCATCAAATGATGCTTCAAATGTGGTACCGCTTTCTTGTACCATATCCAGATTCGGTGTACATTGTTGTTCAGTAGTGCTGGGTTCAGTGGTGGCTGCAGTAGTGGTCTCCACTAGTTAAACAAAAAACACTATGTGTTATAAATCCTGCCCTGTTGAATCATGCAAAGCTTTTTTAGAGTACTATTATGTAAACATGTAAAATAAAGGTCTTGAAGGGTTCATGCAAAAAATGACAGGTCATGCACAATTCATTCATTCATGGCACTTTTGTTAATATATGTTTATCAATTGTACCATTCACAGCCATATAACTCATTGCGAGTGATTGACGGCGTGTAACTGACATGAATACGTCCAATTAAGACCTATCCCATCAAGTATTTGCATTACTACGATCGCTTATGTATCATCATAGGTATATGCAGACCATCATAAGACTTCTTTAAAAATGCTATATCGCAGAAGTGCAAATGTGGGGAAGGTGGCCTGGCAAGATGACATAATTTGAGGTATATTGATTTCCAAATATTGTTATGTACATTTGTTCGAAAAAGGTAATTCATATAATGAATTTGAAGTAAGGAATAGTTTCTGAAAGTTATGTGTACTATTAGTAGCTATAGTAATAGTATTACTGCAGCTATTGATATCTTCCTTACCTTTGGGACAACCATAAACTGCTAGTCGCATGCCGGAGAGGGGTCTCACCTCATCTGAATTCCAACAGCAGTCTTCGCTCTCCACAGCTACTAGTTTGAAGTACCGGGCTTCGATGGGTTCTTCAAATTCATAGCTCCTTAGACTATTCTTGTCCACATTTCCATCTAGTTCCTGTAACGGGTGACAAAAAAAGATTTATACCAAAATGCATTATAAAATCAGTGAAGTAAATATGGATAATCCAGAGCATTATACAATAAAGAAATATTAAGACAACAGTACCATAGATCCTACCGTACTATTGGAGATCTGAGGTCTACTTAAACATTGGTACTGAGATGACACAAGTAGACATATTAATAAGTAGCATGAGGATAGCAAGTTACCAAAACTACTGCAGTACCATTAGGGTACAAATAAACTACCACTATATAGGTATACAATGATACATACCAATATACTCCCTGCTTACATGAGCATTGAAAATACTACCAACATTTATCTATTTCTGATAGGTCACTCCACTGTGTACATGAATACTCATGTAAGCTCAGTATTAGCAAGGAATGAATTAACCCAGGCACTTGATAAGATATTTACTGAAGTGAAAGTAATCCTTTTTGATATTAGATGAGAGACCAAGCAGTATTAAAGTAATTAATTTAAATACCAATTTTAAAGCAAACTGACATTCATAAGACTAGGCTGTATTCAATCATTGAAGAGACAGGAAATCCTACAATTATAAGATT
Organism: Maea johnstoni; assembly: GCA_963942565.1. Lineage (NCBI taxonomy): Eukaryota > Metazoa > Annelida > Polychaeta > Spionida > Magelonidae > Maea > Maea johnstoni. The sequence continues at coordinate 5,427,447 of OZ012685.1, forward strand.
AATACACTATGCCTGAATAAACAAAATTTGACATTGAGTACAATTAGAAATACCTGTCCATCCAAATATGGGTTCCATGAACTATTTTCATCCACCTTGGTGAAGACTTTGTATTTTGTAAGCCACACTTCACCACGATTGTTATTTGCACCTCGAGTTGCAAATCCAGTCAATTCTACCAGCGAAGTGAACTTCACAATGATGAACATATCCTTATCGTATGAAATCCAGCCCTCTCTGGATAATAGACAAAAACACGACTATGTCCTCATATATTCCAATGATGCTACAATCTTAATACAATGCAAATCTGTTTAATGACGGGCATAGACCATGCATTATATATATATATATATATATATATATATATATATATATATAAATATATATATATATATATATATATATATATATATATATATATATATATATATATATATATATATATATATATATATAATATATGTAAAGTTTAGGCTGGAAACACTGGCTAATAGAATCTAAAGCATCAGATTATTATTTGCTCTTTGTTTCACTGAAAATGGATAAATACATACTAGTGCTCTAACACTGAGTGCACAAACTAATCTTTGTCTCTCACAACTGCCCAAGTGTATGGCTTAAATATCTTTGCACGACTTGCTAGAACATTTCTAGCAATTTGGAAGAAGCATTAGCTTTATCTTTAAATCCTTTTGCTTTCCCCACCATATAGCAGCTTTTGGACACAATTGTGCACTGTGTAATAAGATATGACAATAGAAAAGTCCAAGTCATCATTATGTGTAAAGGTTGAGAGAAAGCACTACTGCAACATTTTAATTTTCAAGTAATAGTTTATGGAAAAGTCATAGCAACTTACAGGTCATTTATCCAGCACCTTACATCTACATAGTTGTTGTAAACACTGTCTGGATTTGTTGCATTATCATCATCATCATCCCTCTCATCAAATGATGCTTCAAATGTGGTACCGCTCTCTTGTACCATATCCAGATTCGGTGTACATTGTTGTTCAGTAGTGCTGGGTTCAGCGGTGGCTGCAGTAGTGGTCTCCACTAGTTAAACAAAAAACACTATGTGTTATAAATCCTGCCCTGTTGAATCATGCAAAGCTTTTTTAGAGTACTATTATGTAAACATGTAAAATAAAGGTCTTGAAGGGTTCATGCAAAAAATGACAGGTCATGCACAATTCATTCATTCATGGCACTTTTGTTAATATATGTTTATCAATTGTACCATTCACAGCCATATAACTCATTGCGAGTGATTGACGGCGTGTAACTGACATGAATACGTCCAATTAAGACCTATCCCATCAAGTATTTGCATTACTACGATCGCTTATGTATCATCATAGGTATATGCAGACCATCATAAGACTTCTTTAAAAATGCTATATCGCAGAAGTGCAAATGTGGGGAAGGTGGCCTGGCAAGATGACATAATTTGAGGTATATTGATTTCCAAATATTGTTATGTACATTTGTTCGAAAAAGGTAATTCATATAATGAATTTGAAGTAAGGAATAGTTTCTGAAAGTTATGTGTACTATTAGTAGCTATAGTAATAGTATTACTGCAGCTATTGATATCTTCCTTACCTTTGGGACAACCATAAACTGCTAGTCGCATGCCGGAGAGGGGTCTCACCTCATCTGAATTCCAACAGCAGTCTTCGCTCTCCACAGCTACTAGTTTGAAGTACCGGGCTTTGATGGGTTCTTCAAATTCATAGCTCCTTAGACTATTCTTGTCCACATTTCCATCTAGTTCCTGTAACGGGTGACAAAAAAAGATTTATACCAAAATGCATTATAAAATCAGTGAAGTAAATATGGATAATCCAGAGCATTATACAATAAAGAAATATTAAGACAACAGTACCATAGATCCTACCGTACTATTGAAGATCTGAGGTCTACTTAATCATTGGTACTGAGATGACACAAGTAGACATATTAATAAGTAGCATGAGGATAGCAAGTTACCAAAACTACTGCAGTACCATTAGGGTACAAATAAACTACCACTATATAGGTATACAATGATACATACCAATATACTCCCTGCTTACATGAGCATTGAAAATACTACCAACATTTATCTATTTCTGATAGGTCACTCCACTGTGTACATGAATACTCATGTAAGCTCAGTATTAGCAAGGAATGAATTAACCCAGGCACTTGATAAGATATTTACTGAAGTGAAAGTAATCCTTTTTGATATTAGATGAGAGACCAAGCAGTATTAAAGTAATTAATTTAAATACCAATTTTAAAGCAAACTGACATTCATAAGACTAGGCTGTATTCAATCATTGAAGAGACAGGAAATCCTACAATTATAAGATTAATACACTATGCCTGAATAAACAAAATTTGACATTGAGTACAATTAGAAATACCTGTCCATCCAAATATGGGTTCCATGAACTATTTTCATCCACCTTGGTGAAGACTTTGTATTTTGTAAGCCACACTTCACCACGATTGTTATTTGCACCTCGAGTTGCAAATCCAGTCAATTCTACCAGCGAAGTGAACTTCACAATGATGAACATATCCTTATCGTATGAAATCCAGCCCTCTCTGGATAATAGACAAAAACACGACTATGTCCTCATATATTCCAATGATGCTACAATCTTAATACAATGCAAATCTGTTTAATGATGGGCATAGACCATGCATTATATATATATATATATATATATATATATATATATATATATATATATATATATAAATATATATATATATATATATATATAAATATATATATATATATATATATATATATATATATTTATATATATATATATATATAATATATGTAAAGATTAGGCTGGTAACACTGGCTAATAGAATCTAAAGCATCAGATTATTATTTGCTCTTTGTTTCACTGAAAATGGATAAATACATACTAGTGCTCTAACACTGAGTGCACAAACTAATCTTTGTCTCTCACAACTGCCCAAGTGTATGGCTTAAATATCTTTGCACGACTTGCTAGAACATTTCTAGCAATTTGGAAGAAGCATTAGCTTTATCTTTAAATGCTTTTGCTTTCCCCACCATATAGCAGCTTTTGGACACAATTGTGCACTGTGTAATAAGATATGACAATAGAAAAGTCCAAGTCATCATTATGTTTAAAGGTTGAGAGAAAGCACTACTGCAACATTTTAATTTTCAAGTAATAGTTTATGGAAAAGTCATAGCAACTTACAGGTCATTTATCCAGCACCTTACATCTACATAGTTGTTGTAAACACTGTCTGGATTTGTTGCATTATCATCATCATCATCCCTCTCATCAAATGATGCTTCAAATGTGGTACCGCTTTCTTGTACCATATCCAGATTCGGTGTACATTGTTGTTCAGTAGTGCTGGGTTCAGTGGTGGCTGCAGTAGTGGTCTCCACTAGTTAAACAAAAAACACTATGTGTTATAAATCCTGCCCTGTTGAATCATGCAAAGTTTTTTTAGAGTACTATTATGTAAACATGTAAAATAAAGGTCTTGAAGGGTTCATGCAAAAAATGACAGGTCATGCACAATTCATTCATTCATGGCACTTTTGTTAATATATGTTTATCAATTGTACCATTCACAGCCATATAACTCATTGCGAGTGATTGACGGCGTGTAACTGACATGAATACGTCCAATTAAGACCTATCCCATCAAGTATTTGCATTACTACGATCGCTTATGTATCATCATAGGTATATGCAGACCATCATAAGACTTCTTTAAAAATGCTATATTGCAGAAGTGCAAATGTGGGGAAGGTGGCCTGGCAAGATGACATAATTTGAGGTATATTGATTTCCAAATATTGTTATGTACATTTGTTCGAAAAAGGTAAACATATAATGAATTTGAAGTAAGGAATAGTTTCTGAAAGTTATGTGTACTATTAGTAGCTATAGTAATAGTATTACTGCAGCTATTGATATCTTCCTTACCTTTGGGACAACCATAAACTGCTAGTCGCATGCCGGAGAGGGGTCTCACCTCATCTGAATTCCAACAGCAGTCTTCGCTCTCCACAGCTACTAGTTTGAAGTACCGGGCTTCGATGGGTTCTTCAAATTCATAGCTCCTTAGACTATTCTTGTCCACATTTCCATCTAGTTCCTGTAACGGGTGACAAAAAAAGATTTATACCAAAATGCATTATAAAATCAGTGAAGTAAATATGGATAATCCAGAGCATTATACAATAAAGAAATATTAAGACAACAGTACCATAGATCCTACCGTACTATTGGAGATCTGAGGTCTACTTAAACATTGGTACTGAGATGACACAAGTAGACATATTAATAAGTAGCATGAGGATAGCAAGTTACCAAAACTACTGCAGTACCATTAGGGTACAAATAAACTACCACTATATAGGTATACAATGATACATACCAATATACTCCCTGCTTACATGAGCATTGAAAATACTACCAACATTTATCTATTTCTGATAGGTCACTCCACTGTGTACATGAATACTCATGTAAGCTCAGTATTAGCAAGGAATGAATTAACCCAGGCACTTGATAAGATATTTACTGAAGTGAAAGTAATCCTTTTTGATATTAGATGAGAGACCAAGCAGTATTAAAGTAATTAATTTAAATACCAATTTTAAAGCAAACTGACATTCATAAGACTAGGCTGTATTCAATCATTGAAGAGACAGGAAATCCTACAATTATAAGATTAATACACTATGCCTGAATAAACAAAATTTGACATTGAGTACAATTAGAAATACCTGTCCATCCAAATATGGGTTCCATGAACTATTTTCATCCACCTTGGTGAAGACTTTGTATTTTGTAAGCCACACTTCACCACGATTGTTATTTGCACCTCGAGTTGCAAATCCAGTCAATTCTACCAGCGAAGTGAACTTCACAATGATGAACATATCCTTATCGTATGAAATCCAGCCCTCTCTGGATAATAGACAAAAACACGACTATGTCCTCATATATTCCAATGATGCTACAATCTTAATACAATGCAAATCTGTTTAATGATGGGCATAGACCATGCATTATATATATATATATATATATATATATATATATATATATATATATATATATATATATATATATATATATATATATATATATATATATATATATATATATATATATATAAATATGTATATATATATATATATATATATATGTATATATATATATATATATATATATATATATATATATAATATATGTAAAGATTAGGCTGGAAACACTGGCTAATAGAATCTAAAGCATCAGATTATTATTTGCTCTTTGTTTCACTGAAAATGGATAAATACATACTAGTGCTCTAACACTGAGTGCACGAACTAATCTTTGTCACTCACAACTGCCCAAGTGTATGGCTTAAATATCTTTGCACGACTTGCTAGAACATTTCTAGCAATTTGGAAGAAGCATTAGCTTCATCTTTAAATGCTTTTGCTTTCCCCACCATACAGCAGCTTTTGGACACAATTGTGCACTGTGTAATAAGATATGACAATAGAAAAGTCCAAGTCATCATTATGTTTAAAGGTTGAGAGAAAGCACTACTGCAACATTTTAATTTTCAAGTAATAGTTTATGGAAAAGTCATAGCAACTTACAGGTCATTTATCCAGCACCTTACATGTACATAGTTGTTGTATACACTGTCTGGATTTGTTGCATTATCATCATCATCATCCCTCTCATCAAATGATGCTTCAAATGTGGTACCGCTTTCTTGTACCATATCCAGATTCGGCGTACAGAGTGGTTCAGTGGTGGCTGCAGTAGTGGTCTCAACTAGTTAAACAAAAAACACTATGTGTTATAAATCCTGCCCTGTTGAATCATGCAAAGCTTTTTTAGAGTACTATTATATAAATATGTAGAATAAAGGTCTTGAAAGGTTCATGCAAAAAATGACAGGTCATGCACAATTCATTCATTCATGGCACTTTTGTTAATATATGTTTATCAATTGTACCATTCACAGCCATATAACTCATTGCGAGTGATTGACGACGTGTAACCGTCATGAATACGTCCAGTTAAGACCTATCCCATCAAGTATTTGCATTACTACGACTGCTTGAGTATCATCATAGGTGTATATGTGTGTGTGTGTTGTTGAGTTCATAAACCTAAAAGCCTTCTTGAAGAAGTTTTAATTCTGTATCAGACGATAGATGGCTGCATAAGGTAAAGGTATTCGGTTTATTGTCTTGTATCCACCGAAGTGCTCACACGACCTTCCTCCCCTAGCAGGCACCGTACATACAGAAACCATTTCAATCCCCCGGGGGATATTCCAGAGCAACTGGCAGCATATAGCGCACACACTCTAAGCACTGCCTTATTTATGCTAGGTACCCATTTTGCAGCTGGGTAGACTGAAGCAATATGGAATAAACTGTTTTGCCCAAGAACGACCAAAGTGCCTGGAGTGGCCGAGAATCGAACCAGCGACCCTCTGATTACTAGTCCGACACCTAACCAACTGAGCTACTTTGTCCCCATAAGCATAAGCATTGCTTAAAGCACAAAGTTAAATTGTCAATGTATGAGGTCTTATGCCTATGGGATGCGTTTCTATGTAACGTGTCCAATACAGTAGTAGTTTACTTGATATCTAGTCTTGGGGAATTCGTAGGGGAGGTTCTCTCAGACTTTCCAAATGAATCTGCATTTGAACCTTCAGTAGTTAAAATATATCAAAAAAGTATTGATTTTCGACTCCCTTCAACTGTAGAATTACTCTCTCATATGAGTTGTTCAAAATACCATACCTGCAGTCAGACTTCCATTTGAAATAGAAGTTCTAGTCACAAACTGGATTTGGTGCACTCTCTCTATTGGAAATTGGTTGTACCAGACAACTGAGCAATCATTTTTGACAGCCCACCATTTATTTTTATCATGTTCGAGTCATTTCTGATAACAAAGGTGTATTAAAAAACAATTTCGGATTTTTTGTAATAATTTTAGATATTTTCACTTTTCTTTTGGCCATTTCTTTCCAAAATTTGGTTGTCCCGGACAACTGGCCAATCATTTTTGACAGCCCATGAGTTATTTTTATCATGTTGAAATCATTTCTGATAACAAAGACGCATTTCAAAACTATTTCAATTTTTTAGATAATATTCCTAAGTATTTTCACTTTTTTTTTGGCCTTTTTTTCAAAAGTTGGTTGTCCCGGACAACTGGGCAAACATTTTTGATAATATTTTGAAATATTTTCAATTATTTTATGGCCATTTTTTCCACATAAATCATGCTCGGGCATCCTATTGAGCTTATTTTTATTACATTTAGCATAAAATTGATTGTAATTTAGATATAAAATGGAGTGCTTTTGTATGTATGTGACCCAAAAAAAAGTAATATAATTTGCATATTCACAGGCAAATTATACATGCAGCCACGTTCAGACAGTTCTCATGATAACTTTTGACCCTCCAAATATGGGTCTAGAGGCCATAATTCTTCAGTTATTTGTAAAATTGGCAAAGATATGACAAATAGAGATACTTGGAGAATGGCGTCTTAATTTGCATAAAAATGGCACTTGGGACATTTTGTCAACTTTTTAACATAGCAAATCGTTTTCTACGCATTTTTTATGGTATAAAACCACCAATTAGAAATTGATTTCCGAGGGTTGCATACTACCCCCCCGCACCCTTTCCTGACTATATGGTCTGCTGCAAGCTGTCAAACTCGCATCCAGCACAATACCAGCAAGGACACAACATGCCCTGCTTGACGATATGATGACCCATATCCGAATTGAGCCTACAGATACAGATGCCAGGGTTCCTGTCTAGCCCTGGCAGCCATAAATTGCGCTAACCTTTGTACACTCAGCACAGTTGGGTGCGACTGGATGACATACCTCTCGGGACAGCTCAGGTCTGTCTCGTGACTGGTCCAGTGTATCACCACAGCTTTCAGGAGCTCTGTCTATCATAGTGTTCTGCTTGCGAAGACAAACTAAACAAATCTTACTAGACCACTGAGATGACTTTGCATGAATAAAGATAATTAATATGACATGAGTAAATATATGAAACATATCCACGAAGCACTAAATCAAACATGAGCACTTAATTAAGAGAAAAAAATGCTACCACTAGGATTCGAACTGGTGCTGCTAGATTCGGAAGCGAACACTCTATCTTTTAGACCATCGAAATCATACAAAAAAATGCATTTTAAAAGCAGGAGTTATACAAATGGTCCCGGGTGATAGTCAATACTTTCTCGAAAATCAATACTTTCTTGATATATTTTAACTATCGAAGGTCTGAGAGAACCTCCCCTACTAATTCCCCAAGACTAGATATCAGGTAAACTACTACTGTATTGGACACGTTACATAGAAACGTATACCATAGGACGTTAGACCTCATACGTTGACAATTTAACTTCTTGCTTTAAGCAATGCTTATGCTGCCATCTATCATCTGATACCGAATTAAAAATTCTTCAAGCAGGCTCTTAGGTTTATGAACTCAACGACACATATATACACATATATATATATATATATATATATATATATATATATATATATATATATATATATATATATATATATATATATATATATATATATAAATATATAAATATATATATATATATATATATATATATATATATATATATATATATATATATATATATATATATATATATATAAATATATATATATATATATATATATATATATATATATATATATATATATATATATATATAAATATATATATATTTATATATATATATATATATATATATATATATATATATACATATATATATATATATATATATATATATATATATATATATATATATATATATATATATATATATATATATATATATATATATATATATATATACACACAACGTTTTTGCATGGATAGTTTGACTAATTGCCTTCTAAAATATACCCCCACACACATAACCTCGCCGCCCCCATGAGACAAAATGTGCACTTACATAGTGATACGACCGCAATTACCACAGTCCAGAAGTTGCGGCCTAGCATCCTGTGGGTCTAGAGAAAATAGAAAAGAGTAGCTGTAATGTGATGATTTAGAAACATTTACATTTGAGAGAGTGTGTCTTAAGGGTGCCTAACTCCTTCTATGAAACCTTTGTAAAGTATTACACTGTTCATGAGTTGCGTTTAAAGTTGTTGGGCCATGATACTCGAATGACCATTCAAATCGACAATCAAACACCCTTTATCTAATAAAAACGTCTAACATCTAAGTTTTTTGAGAACGGGAAATAGGTATCAACTTCATTGACTTATTGTGTAAAGGGTAACTTTGTGTAGTGGTATATTGAATATTTGAACATGGATCTGCTTTTCTGCATACATCTCATCTGTGAATCATAGTCCATCCTCATTGGCCAAACAAACTGGGTAGGACAAAAGAGTCTTCAAAGTTTCTCTGATGTCAACCTGATTAAATGTCTGAGCTATTTTCTCGTGAACACTTTCACAAATCAATTTGGTATGCAACTAATTAGCCACAATTGGCATAAATGTGACGAAAAACGAAATTCAAATTGGTATGCAACTAGGAGTTGCGCAATACCTTAATCACTATTGAACCAAACACTTGTTGACGTAAGGTGCAATATAGGGCTACCCATAGTGCACAAAAGTTGCTCGAATGGGAGCACACAACAAAGTAAGAGCAACCTTCCTCGCAGCTGAATTTACATGTGCAAACTGGGGTTAGGCTAAAACTGGAAGCAGTCCGGTATCTTGTGAAGTGTTAATCACAATCATACAAACATGTATTATAACCAGGAAAATAATCATGAAAATTCACAAAGTTTAATTCGACTTGATGACTATGATTGCATTGTAGAGGACTTTAGACAACGGATGTCAACAACGCATGTAAATGCACATCGCGCCTTATTGTCTTACATCTACAGGGATAAATATGGACCTATATGATAAAGGGAGGAAGATTCTAGGTAGCTACCTAAACCGTATTCTTACCTGGCGAGAAATGGCTCATTTGCGGAGTTCGCACTCTAGGCAGTGGAGACATGCTCAACTTTCCGCCCATGCATGAGCATTCCATAGTCAAGAATGAAAAGGTGTGTCGATCTTTGCAAATGTCTTCGACCACGCACTCAATGAACTAAAAGTACTAGAGTCATTTATAGAACACCAGCGCTGACCAACTTAGATACCAAAGGCATGGGTGCTGCCTCCTATTAAACAACAATAACACATCCTTGAGCACAACCTTAAACGAGGGTATGCTTGAGTTATTTCTTCTGGACGAATGACACCTCCATCTACATCCCCAGATAGTCATCATGGGATGGTACATTGTGAATAACAGCCTAAGCACCAGAAAAAGTATGTCCATGCAGTATGTGTCACCACACATGAGCAGTAGGTGCACTTATCGCCCTATGTAGATATATGATGTATCATGGCCGACCGAGTCCTCACCTGTTCCAAACCATATCTTTTTTCAATTTGGAAAATTTAAGAATTAGTATCGTAATAAACTTATGCATTTGAATAACTACCCACTTAAGAACTTCCGACAATAAAAATTTATATTGCATTTTGAGTTGAATATGTTTCTCACACATTAGCCATTAAATACCTTTAAACAAAACTGGTTATGGTCACTTTAGCGCTCATGAATGTTGACAAGCGCTCGTATTGAATAAGGTGAGATATGATATGTCACGATCGGTTTATGGCTCGCCATACAACCCTGCTCGCTACCGGAGCATGAGAGTGGGAGATAGTCCGTCTTTCAAGGGGACTTAAAAACTGGCCAGAATATTTAATCATCTGACAACTTTTTTTTAATTATATTGCCACTTGTGCTCGTTTGATATTATAAACTGTCCTTCTTCTTGTGTTTGCGTTTATGCTGTTTTTGTTCTTTGTGTTTATATTGTATTGCTTATATTTACCCACCTGAGCGCATATTAGTTAAGGAATTTATTATTAACTTCTCGGAACTGAATATCAATTGGTAACAGTAGACAGCCCTTTTATTCTCCTCTATTAACTCAATCCGTACTCCATGATCTGTGATAGATTATTTAACTTGATTAATAATCGCCCGAAACTGAACATCAATTGGTGACAGTAGCCAATCCTTTTCTTGTTCTTGTGTTTATACTATCGTTTCTTACTTGTTTTAAGATTAGATCATACTATCTTTTTTCTTGTTTTTGTTCCATCCGTGTGTTTGTAATAGACTATAAAGACGGGAGGTGTATCAAATCTAACTCGATCGTCACTCTGTGATCTGTGCTAGTGTTAGTTTACGTAGTAGATAAACCATATTCGCAAGAAGTTGATGCCACATAACCACGAGTCTATTGTTCGAGGCATTAGCCGAGACCAATGACGAACATGGTTTGTCTAACTTATACCATGGGTGGATGCCTTCAGACAATCATAATCCAATCTATGTAATCTATGTAATTGGGTGGCAAGCAGCTTAGTGGGTGTATTAGATAAAGCCAGTAGCTGTCTAGAAGGTAGATATTTCACTGCTCTGAAGCACATTCAGGATGTTTAGGTATGCAAATCCCTACGACTTTGAACCAAGAGTGGCTGAAGGTGATCAGGTGGATTATATGGACATAGTTCAAGGTGTTGATGAATTTGATGGTCAAGATGTGGAAACAGAGGGCTGGCGCTTAAATAGCATGTTGTGGTGCACCTGTCAGACTTCTTTCCTTCTTTAAATTATCAGGCCCCTTCCAAAGGTATTCTTGACATTTCTTTTCTATAACTTCATGAATATGTACACAATTACTAAAGGAAATGAAGATGATTGCTGTTCCCAGTACTGCTAGTCACTTCCTGTGTTTACTACCTTGTGTCCCATGGGGTCTAGATGTGTAATGCCAATTGGACAAGGTCAATTACCCTATGTGTGTCCCTTTCCTTTACTTACTTTTGTTATTACCCTAGGGACCTAGACATAAGACAAAACCTCAGTTGTAACACAACTAACAAAATCCTGCACAGTCTATTCTCAGTGGATTAATAAAGACCATGTTGAGGTACCTATGAAAATTGCCATTCACCCTGAAAGTTAGCTGTTAGGGTTGCTAAAGTCTGTACATCAGATCAAAATAATGAAGAGTGTGATTATTAATCATAAGTCATTAAGTGAAGGTTGGTAATAAGTAAATGAAAATGTCATTGATTCTATCATAAATAAAAGAAAGGGTCATTTGCAATTTGAGATATTTTGATTTCAACCTTCCTCTATATTGCAGTACTATTTAGAAATGTATTTCTTCCCAGTGAAAATGGGGTCATGACTGACTATAACCTTAGCTGTTTCAATTTTGTAAGTTAGGGAATGATATTTACCCTTCTCATGCTGGCTTAATATTAAACATTTAATGCATACACCTGTGCTTATATTCGTTGAGCAACTGAATGAAGGTAAATCATGTTGAGACTAGTAAATGTATGCCAATAAAGTAAATAAATCCCGAAATTGATAAATTGCAAGAACACTTCTGCTTGAAATAAGAGATTTATGAAAATTGGTTACCAGATATTATATCCTTGAAGAAAGTAAGACTAGATACAATAGGAGTCGCATGGAGCATGATAAAAGGTGTATCAATTGTGACTGTTCCTTTTTTGAAGAAGTGTGAGAGATTATGCATACCTATTTCACAAGTACCCAAACCTTCTAAAAAAGCATCCCTCTTCAGAACCTTGTTAACTGTACTCTGAAGTTATCCTGACTGCAGTGTGTGATTCCTGACATAATCCGCGCCAGTGAAGTGGTCTGAACATACATATGCATACTTCAGGACAGGTGGGTTTAAAAGTTTCATTGATGCTAACCACTGTTTTTGTCTAAATTTACTACTAGGAAATCTATGAAAGCTTTCTCCACTACCGTGTCTTTTTTTACAGCCAATTGCTGCACATGATTTCACCATTTTCTTGTTTGATATACGTTTTTATGCAACTTGTGCAGAAAGCTCTTGTCAGGAGCACTGCTGTTAGATACACTGCCCAGAGGTAGCTTGGAGACAGGATGTGATCCCTGCCACCCAATTGTGTCACAGCTGATAGCACTTGAAAAACATGGCCGCACCCAGTGGCTGGCAGAGGCTGTCCAGGAGGAGGACAATACGCAAAAATCTCCCCTCACGGGATCACTGAGAGAAAAAGAATGGTAGCATCCTGTTCTTGAAGTGTATTACTTTCATATAAGCTGATATGTTTGTGAGCCTTTAGGGCCCCTTTAAGGCTATACGACTATATAGTAGAGACATGTTATTTGCTCACTCTTTTTTGTTTTACGTATGGAATAACGTTGACTAGATTCATAATTCTGCTCGTTATTGTTTGTTTGGTGCTTCCTTGGTTCCCTGAAGGCAGTCTCCTATATCACGTAATCATGAATACTGGGATAGAATTAGTTTTTGGAAGAAAATACATTCAAGAATGAGACGATTCGTATAAAATCTATCAATTGTTGGGGTCTACATGGGTATCTAAAAAGAAATGATATTTTGACAAAAGCAAAGCAGGAAAGAGACCCTGCAAGAGACACACTTGCTAAAAGACGATCTGGACAGTCTCAAAAAATTGAATGGAAATTATTACATTTCGAGCAAAAGTAAAAATCAACCTGATTTCAAGCGATTTGAATATAATGTACACAATGAGTGGTTAGATGAGGATGGCAGATTCATAATAATAGATTTTGAAATTCCTGACGTTGCGCGCTTCCTACTGATAAACATCTATGCACCAAATACTGATATTCTCTAATGAAATTGATGGATTTACTACCAAAAAAATTATCTTTACTGGTGATTGGAATCTAGTCCTTGATCCTGCTCTAGATATGCTTAATTATAAACACGTGAACAATCCAAATTCAATTAAAAAGTTAAACATGAAATGGAAAGGTTAGACTTACTGGACATCTGGAGGCATACACACTTAGATCAAAAACGTTTCATATTTTTGCATGACGACAGGGATAATTTAAAATTTTGCTGGACTTGATTTCTTTCATCTTTCTAAGATGCTTTTGGATATTAGGGAACTCAACAAAGCAGACTCTACTTTTTAAAAACCGAATGAAAATTTTAAAAGAAATGCACTTTTTTACCAACATTTATATACTCAAAATGATGAGATCAGTATCAATAACTCTCCGCGTTACTGAGACTGTCCGAAAATATTACCTGTCTCACAGAAGAAGACAAGATCCTGTTGGACTACGACATTTCCATTAGTGAACTTGAATAGATAATTGAAAACAGTAAAAATAATAAAAGCCCGGGTCCTGATGGCTTCTCAAATGAATTTTTAAAAATCTTTTGGCCACACATCAGCTATATTTTATTACAACTTATGAACTCATATAGAAATGAAGGGGAAATAGAGGAGAGTCAAATCATGGGGTTAATTACACATATTCCAAAAGGGATCAAATTAGGCAATGAATATAAATACTGGCATCCTATGACACTCTTAATTTCCGTTTATGAATTTTACTCAGCAATTTTGGCAGAAAGGATAAAAAAGAATTTACCTAAATTAATATATATATAGATCAAAAGGGGTTTATGAACAGAAGATTCATCAGAGGAAATACGAGACTAATTTACAACATCATAAACAAACATTTCTCTCAAAATTTGAAAGGCTTGTGGTGATTGGAACTTAGTCATTGATCAACAATTGGATACTTTTAATTACCTAAACTACAATAATCCTAATTCATCCAAAATTTTGAAAGATTTTATTCAAAAAAGTGACTTGGTGGATATTTGGAGGGAAAATAATCTAAACAACAAACTCTATTCATGGTTTAGAACAAGTCCAGTCAAAGCTGCAAGACTTGACTTCTTCCTAATTTCTTCAACTTTATTAAATATGTTTGCAGATACATACATAACATATAAATATAGATCTGATCACTGCAAAATTGGTTTAAAATTTCATTTGGATAAATCACCGAAAGGGAAGGGTATTTAGAAACTTAATTCAGATTTATTGAATGATGCTGAACTCATGGAAAAAATTCAAGAAGGTATCTCTTTAATGGTTCAAATCCATGCTTGCACACCATACCACCCCAATTATGTTAAAACTTTTGATGAAAACGAAATTTCCTTTATGACTACAATTGATGTCTTTTGGGAAGTACTCTTGTCACATCTAAGGGGTACCTTCATTACATATGCGGCGAAAAAAAAAAGAGACAGACAAAATGAGGAGGTTAAATTAGAAAAAGATATTGAGAAAATGAATGACCTTTTCATTCTAGACATATCAGATAATATTCTGGAACAAGAATTAAATAAAAAAAAAAGAGATTTGGAAGAAATTCGAGACATTAAACTAAGAGGTGCCTACATAAGATCTCGAATAAAATATTTCAATTTGGGAGAAAAACCAAATAAATATTTTTTAAATTTGGAAAACTATAATTTTGTTTCTAAGAGTATCAAAGAACTAAGGATGGATGATGGAAATACTATCACAAAACCTGAAGAAATTTTGGAAGAGATGAGGTTTTATCAGTCCCTCTACAGTGAAAAAAAGATTAAAAACTTGAGTGATTCAAAATTTTCAGAATTTCCAAAGAAATTCAATACATTGAATGATGTTGAGAAGGTATCTCTAGACAGTGATATTACTATGGAAGAACTTAAAAAGCATGTCTTCAATAGTGGAGCTAATAAAAGTCCCGGCCCTGATGGATACACCAATGAGTTCTACAAGACCCTATGGACAAAAATTAAGATCTTACTCTTGAGTTTAATGCAATACTTTTTTAAAGAAAAAAACATCAATCAAAATCATCTAATGGGGGTCATTACCTGCATTCCCAAAGGAGATAAACTTAGAAACAAATTAAAAAACCGGCGTCCCATCACTTTATTAAACTCGATTTATAAATTTTATTCAGCCATTTGGGCAAACAGAATTAAACAATTTCTTCCAAAATTAATTATTCATAATCAAACAGGTTTCGTTTAAAATAGATTTATTGGTGAGAATACTAGATTAACTTTGGATATTTTAACTGAATCAATAAATGAAAACACTAGTGGTCTCTTAATTTTAGTTGATTTTGAAAAAGCTTTTGACTCCATTTCCTGGGACTATATTGCAAAAATTCTAAATTCCTTTAATTTCAGTGAACACACTATTCAAGTGGTTAAAAGTCTTCAAACAAATTCCGTATCCAAAATTTTACAGAATGGTCATTCTTCAGATATCATTAAACTTTCAAGGGGATGCAGACAAGGGGATCCTATATCCCCATACATCTTTGTTTTGGCTGTGGAGCTCCTGGGTGTGTCTATCAGGGAGGATACTGAACTCCAAGGATATGTGGTTAGAGGTAAAGAGCACAGGATATCCCAATTCGCCGATGACACTACTTTGTTTATAAAGTATAACGAAAGAAATCTCAGACTCTGTATGGATATTTTAGAAGAATTTTATCTTATTTCGGGTCTTAAAATAAATGTTGACAAAACGAAGGTTGTAAAGTTCGTAAGGAATAGGGACAGCAGTGATATTTTATGTCAAGATCTTAAATTAATATGGACCTATAATTTCACTTCCTTAGGTATTTCATATGACGTTACAGATTTAAATAATATAACTTCAATAAATATAGAACCAAAACTATTAGAAATTGAAACCCTTATCAGAATGTGGCGGAACCGAAACTTAACTTTAATAGGGAAAATAACATTAATAAAAAGTCTGTTTATTTCCAAATTTATACATATCCTGCTGTCCCTTCCAACTCCTTCCGAAACTCTGTTTAATAGAATTGATCTTTTATTTGAAAGTTTCCTGTGGAATGGGAAAACTCCCAAATTCAGAAAACAAATTTTGGAGAAAATAACTGATTAAGGCGGTCTTCATTATCCAAATATTAGATCAATAGATGCAACAATGAAGGTATCATGGTTTAAGAGACTATATAAAACTGATGTAGGATGGGCTGCGATACCTTATAGTTACAAATTTGAAAATATTTATGTATATGGTGACGTGTATTTAGAGAAACTACTAGGAGAAGTTAAAAATGTGTTCTGGAATGACTGCATCAGATCATTACTGCTTTTAACAAAAGAGCAAGTATATCATGGTACCCAATCTCTGTTATCTATGCCACTGTGGCATAATTCCAGGATAATTTCATGGAAAATTCCTTCGTGGGTAAACAAGGGAGTTATGATGATAGGGGACATTCCTGGATGTAATGGGGAGATACTAAGTAATGGGGAGATACTAAGTATTGAGCAAATACAGCTAAGATGGGATGTTCCATGTAACTTTTTATTACATTTAAGCTTGAAGAAAAAAAATCCAACAAATTATTACACAAAAAAATGTTATCTATTCATGTGCAAATCCCAGAATGTCCTATATATTACATGACATAGGTATTGGTAATAGTGGTAATACAAATACATATTTCAATATTAATTCAGACAATGCTAAGATAGTTAACGAAATAAAGGATAAATGGGCCACCTCCTTCAATGAAGACATATTCCCTTCAACTGTGCAGAGATCTTTCAAAAATGCAAAACAATTTTCCACATCTGCATATCAACATTTCAATCAATTTAAGCTAATACATCGAAGAACCATTAACAACCAACTACTTAAAAGGATGAATCTTAGTGATACAGAGAATTGTCTTTATTGTAATGAGGGCCCTGAAACAATAGAACATATATATCTACAATGTAGAAACTCCATTAAGATGTGGTTTGATACAATTTCATGGGTTAGAAGGATTTATGATCCACAATTTGCAATTTCTGACCATGAGAAAATATTTGGAGGTATTGCAAATAATCAGGTATTAAACATTATTATCTTGAGTGTAAAAGATGTAATCTATCAAAAAAGGAAAGTAGGGAAAGAGATGACCCTGTCAGATGTAAAGAAAAATGCCTACTGAAAAACCTATCTATATTAAAATCAAAAGAAATTGTATCAATTGAAAATGATGCTTTTGCAAATAGATGGAACCCTTTCATACAAGACTCAAAGGAAGATATACACACCAGAAACAGCTGGTATACCATATGAGTTATGACCTTGTATATCTATCCATCTACCTGATATTTTTCATACAGAAATAAATGATGAAGTATGTTACACTGTGATTCCATGTTATGGAGAATAAAAACCCTGTTACACATGTGTGTAATCTGAAATTGTAAAAAGAATTTGAAAGGCTTAATAATATCAATAGACTTCAAAAAGGCTTTTGGCTCTTTATCTTGGGAATTCATACTAAAAACTTTAGAATTATTTAACTTCGGGTAGACGCCTTAAAGTGGGTAAGATCATTGCAATTGAATTCAACTTCTAAAATCTTACTGAATGGAAACCTTTCGGAAAAAATAATTCTTGGAGGGGGTGCCGGCAGGCTGATCCCATATCACCCTATCTGTTTGTTTTTGCCACGGAATTTCTAGCTGAGGCCTTCGGGACCAATAAAAAAATAGAAGGGATTGTAGTTCTGAAACAAGAACATAAAATATCCCAGTATGCTGATGATACCAGTTTATTTTTAAAAACGCAAAAAATAATCAGTTCTGAGGGGGAGCATAGCCATCCTCACAGAGTTTCAGTTAATCTCAGGGTTAAAGGTCAAATTAATACTGAAAAAATAAAAGTTATTGAAATTAGAAACTGGTGGTACAGCAGAACAACTTTTTGCCAGGAAATGAAATTGGAAGTTTTAATGTTAAGGAATTACCTATGATATTGTAAAATTTAGAATAGTAGCAGATTTAAACATTGAAAATAAATTAAATGAAATTGAGGTTATCACTCTTCATCTGTTATTGTGGTGATGGTGGCAAACCAATAGCTCTGTTTATCAAGCTAAATTCTGCTTTGGTGCCTGAATGCAATAGATAAGCCTGAACGAGCCTTAGTTGTGCTGAGGGCTCTCAGTTTATCAAGCTTAAACCTGATATACTCATAAAGCACACCAGGTCTAACGCATGCAAATATCTTGAAAACATGGCAAATAAGTAAAACGAAAAAAGGAGTTGAATGAAAGTCTGCTCGTCCGAGAGATGTTTTCTGTTCAGATATACCGTACTTGAATGGTTGCCTTGTTGTTGAGGGTATTTTGTAAGTGGTGAGGTTAGCCGTGTGTTGAGTTCAAAATTTTTAACCCCATTTAGGAAAATAACAATTATAAAAAGCCTACTTATTTAAAAAATCACTCATGTTCTGCTGTCCCTTCCTACCTCTAATGAAAAAACTCGAAAAAATTGAAAACATGTTTAAAGATTTTTTATGGAATGGGAAACAACCAAAATTTAGAAAGGAAATTTTAGAACTTTTTATTTTACATCCTTCTACATGAATTAGAGCGGAGGATTGCTCATGTTGGTTTGAAGACTAAGGCGACTATAGCCCCTGCTAGAGTAGGTCTAAAACAGAAATTATCCGACACATATTCTTCAAGTCACCTCTCTATATATCCTAGTTATGGCATTTCCAGATATAACCCATTTCCAGCACAGTATTTCAATCAGCTTCGTTTATTGAAACTCCTAAGGGCCAATATAAAATCTAGTTTGTTAAATTTTTATGCGTTATCTGACAGAGTAGGCAAGGATGAATAACTCTCTGTACATTTAAAATTGTCTTCATTTTTTACCTCTAGTCATTGTTACTGTTTTGTTATTTTGAGCAGATCTGGCAAAGGCATTTAGTACATCGTACACTGGACTATTGCTTTCACTAACTTCGTTGTTAATTTAATCCAGGGCCCTCATTTCAAATACTTTCCTAACAATGTTGTCGGGTTCCATCTTAAGAATAGTGCGTACAAAAGCAATCTTTTGATAAGAAAAATCCACCCATAACCAAAAGGCTCGTCTGATTTGGTGACCTTTGGTGGGGTAATCTCAGATTACGTCTTCCCGTATACCTCAGGAAGGACATTATACTTTCTTTGTCTTTTTCTGACATAACCCATATCTTATGTCCAAAGGTTAGTATTTGAACAATAACGGACCAACACATAATGTTACAAGACATCCTCCTACTAAGCTATGCCACATAAGCCGCGCTCAGAAACTTCCTACTCTTACTGATAGTATCTAATACTTTGTTCACATTATCATTAACATTATCACCTGCTCTGCTGTAATTCGCGATGCTGATTGGTCCATAGCTGTCAGACCTGGATGCTAAACATGCAGGATATCACTAAAGCATTCCCTTAGATGAGGGGAACTTCACCAGATATTGCATCTTGCTTTTAAGGTATTCATCAACTATCTTTAATCCTAACATAAGACGGGTAGTTCTTACCTTTTACAGTCTGTCTGTCAGGAGGTCCAAAGTGTCTTCTCTGCGTCCTCCACGACCGCACACTGTCAACCTATTCCACTGACTTCCTTTTTATAGGATTTTGACTTGTACAAAATTCAGTTGTGTCGTTATATATAACTAAAATGCAGAATCATCAACTTGTGCAGATCTTTTAATTTCATCATTTCTATACAAGCTTGCATTGGCCGGACAATGGATATCAGGTAGACTTGATGCCAGAGATATCTGATTAGATGCTTCATGCGATACCTGATGAAAGCGCTAAATATTGAGGTAATGGCTCAAATTGATCTTACATATCTAAGGCAACTGTGGAAGGCCAAATCAAAGTTCCGATTATAATTTTGCTTAATTCCACCACAACATCAAATCTGATATGTATGGTTTGTATGATCATATCAACTTAATTAAAATAGTCTGAAAGGGTGGCAAAACATATGTTGTAGTAAATGTTTGTATTTTGCAAAATAAATCTCCCCAACGCTACTGCCAGAAACATATGTTGCCACTGGAAGGTCTCCTATTATTGTATTCATTCATAACTTTTAAATAAATGTATATGTACATGTATATATATATATATATATATATGTGTATATATATATATATATATATATATATATATATATATATATATATATATATATATATATATATATATATATATATATACATATATATATATATATATATATATATATATATATATATATATATATATATATATATATATATATATATATATATATATATATATATATAT
>OZ012685.1:5451356-5456356 GCA_963942565.1 Maea johnstoni
AGGACTAGGAATTGATATCAGACTTGAGTAATTATAATTGGGGCATCAAGGAACAGGAGCTTTTCTCGGAAGTGTAAAGTGCATGGACTTGACAACAGAGTTTGTAGTCTTGTGTATCAAATATGATATAAACAACGTAAAACATAATATCGATGAATAAAGAGAAGAAACTTACTGTTATTCAAAAACTTATTAAGGTCTGGTGTGCTCATATATTAACGTCTTATGGGAAAATTAGCATTATCAAATCCCTTCTTTTATCAAAAATAACCCACTTGCTCCTGTCCCTCCCTTCACCAAAACGTTTTCTCTTCAAGATTTCATCTGAAACAATAAGCCTCCAAAGTTCAGATAAGATAAGAAATAATGGAAGCTGAAATAAGCGATGGAGGTTTAAGACTTCGCAACATAGAGACTTTTGATGTAGCTCTCAAAATTATTTGGGCCATAAGAACTGTGGCCAATCAAAATCGACTATTTTCCCAAATTATCGGGAACTATGCGACATTGCTCTATATGGTTTGGACAGGCTTTGGATTGATTTCATTAACAGTCATAAAAACTTGGCAGGAAAGCGTAGTCTTACAAAGCGATGTCATTACGGAAACACCCATTTAGTTTAACCCTATGCTCAAACTTGACTTTAAACGCTAATGGTCCTCTAAACTGCTAAAGAAATAATAGTTATTGGAGATGTAATTAATACCTCAGGAAGCCCAATGGATTTAGAGGAGTTTAATTTAACCTTCAGTCACAAAACCAACTTTTTAGAAATATGGCAGCTTTTTTTGATAATTAGAAACCTCCTAAAAATATAAGGAAAGCCCCGGAGCAGAGGCTACTTTCCCTAGAAATTCCCTTCTCAATGTATTGTTATGTAAGGATCTAAAAGGAGTATCAAACCTATATAGAGGCATTCAAAATCTATGGTTGCCGACTTATGTGATAATTAGAATCAACATCAAGATGTTTTAATTGACAGCGTGAGTATCTCTCAATCTTTTCAGTTTAGAACTCTTCATAAACGCTTCTTTACCGATATGAAATTATTCAAGATGGGAATTAAAAACAGCCCTAAGTGTACAGTATGTGGTGAAGGTTTCGATAGCAATGTTTATATTCTCTTAGAATATGCAGGGAAGTTCAAAATATTTCACTAGATGTGCAATCATGGATTCAACGACTGGGATATGGAGACTTTTAATTGATTAGCAGCAAAATTATAATAGGAGACCTTAAAAGTCATTGCAAAGTCGTTAATATCATATTCTTATATGCCAAGGTTTGTATGCAGCAAAAATGAAGCAAATCTCCACATACTGTTTACTCCTTTAAAAATACATAAAGAGAGCATATGATACAGAGAAATATAAAGCCACGGTTACCAATAAGATTACTAAATTTGACAAAGAGTGGGCTTCCCTCAAAAACTTCTGGGGAAAATAACAACCAGTTTATTATGTTATACTGTATATTTATTAAGTCACAGTATTTTCAAGTGACACATTTCTTTTCCTAACTATTAGTAAAATAAATTCCTCATTAAACATCTACTGCAATAGATATGAGGTTCACTAACGAAATACAGTTATGATGTAAATTTCCCATCTGCGAAAAATAGACAGAGGTAGTATGTTTACATTATGGCCATAGTACTGAATATACCAAATATTATTTAAAACAAAACACAAAAAAATTCTTACAAATAGTTTCTTGAAACTGATCAGTGAGAAAAACGTTACATATTTGGATATAGTTTATTGGGCTTTATGGGATTTCCATATTTTAGAAAGACTATAATTTGGTTTGTGCAAAAGAAACTTTTAGTAAACGTTATGTCTTATGACAGTTGAGATTTGAAGGAGCTTGGCCTTAGAATTATTGTTTCAAAATTTCCAGTGGATTGTGCTTTAAAGCAGAAAAGGCAATATCTTTTTTGCAAACTACCTCCTTCAATGAATATTCCTCCACAAATAGGCGTATACATTCACTGCCAATATCTCTCGATAGCTAAATTTACAAAACTCTATTAAGGAGCTCTTTTGTGCTATTAACATGCACAATTCCTTGACAGGAATGGTCCTAGAGAGAGCGAGACTGTGCACCATTACATTTTGCCACTTCATGGTGGATGTCTTCCACCAATCTCTTGCTCTTTCTTTATTTTCCTGTTTTTTGATTTTGTATGGATTCGTTTTCAAGCATGACAGTTTAGGAGTTGAGTGTGGTCGGTCCCCTGAGGATAATGGGGTGGTGAAACCCTAAACATTATCTCTGCAAATGTACGTGGTCTGAGACAACATTTTAAGAGAATTGACTTCTTTGAGTATTGTAAATCTCTTAAGCCAGATATAATATGCTTGCAGGAAACTCCCCTGACTCAAAAGGACCACAATCTACTATTAAAAGAATTGAACTTAGATTACATCCTGGCTGGAAACTCGACTAATAGTAGAAACGTGCCGGTTCTGTTAAACAAAACCTTTGAATATTCAATTAAACAATGCATAAAAGATCCCGAGGGGAGATATATTATCCTAGAACTCGACATTACCCAACTTAGAAATATTTTTTTAATTAATATCTATGGTCCCAATAGCGATGAGTCTGCCTGGTTCCTCAACCTCCTTCAAAAAGTACAGAAGATTTCAAATGATAATGAAATTTGGGTAGGGGATTGGAATGTCTAATTAACTGACCTGGATAACTATAATTATGTTAAATCTTGTAACACAAAATCAAATGTCATTATAAATAACTTCATTAAGAATAACAACATGTCTGACATATGGCGGAAACAAAATCCAGATAGGAAAAGGTTTACCTGGCGAACAGAAAGACCTTGTAAAAGATCAAGGCTGGATTATTTTTTAGTTTCTGAGGACATCCTTGCACTGAATCCACAATCACAGATACATAATGCTTACAAAAGCAATCATAATATAATTACCCTGTCAATCCAAAAATCCACCCAAGAAAGAGGAAAGGGTCTCTGGAAAATGAATAATGCATTGCTAGAAAATTCTGATTTTGTGAAGATGGTTAAAACTGAAATAGAACTTATCACGTCCACATATGCTTTGCCAATTTACAGCAATGAATATGTCTTATCTGATCATGGTGAAACATTGGAACTACTAATCTCTGACACGCTCTTCCTCGAAACTCTTCTCTGTCAAATCAGAGGCCAAATAATAAGATTTTCAAAAAAAATGAAAAGAGAGGAAAAGAAAGAAGAGATTAATCTCATATCAGAAATCAAAGAAATACAAGAGCTCATTGATGCTGGTAATGAAGAAATTGAAAAAAGGGATTCTCTAAGAGATAAGTCTCTGAGATTGGAGAACCTTAGAGAGAAATCAACCAAAGGATCCATGATCAGATCTAGGGCTAATATTATTGACAACTGGGAGAAACCATCAAAAGTTTTCTTAAATTTGGAAAAAAGGAATTTTACTAACAAAAACATCCCTTCACTCATTACAGAGGATGAGAGGGTAATTACAGACAGTAAGAAAATTCTAGTTATGCAAAAGGATTTTTACCAAGACCTATATTCCTCTAAAGATTCCATTCCTATAACAAACTCTGAATACAGTGATCGGATTGAAAACATTCCAAGGATTTCCGACGAAAGGAGGATAGAATTAGAACGCCCATATGTTCTTGAAGAACTAGAGACTGCTATACGATCAAGCAAAACAAACAAAGCCCCAGGTCCGGATGGATATTCGAATGAATTCTTTAAAAGATTTATAGAAGAATTAAAACATTGGATTTTTCGATACTTCATTGAGGTGAAAAAAAAGGGTAAAATGTCTAAATTGTCTTTGGAAGGGGTGATAACTTGCATACCCAAACAAGGTAAACTTCGGAACACTCTCAAAAATTGGCGACCGTTGACATTATTAAACACTATATATGGAAGCCAATCGTTTAAAGTTAGTCTTACCATCAGTTATCAATGAGGACCAGACAGGCTTTATATCGGGTCGATTCATAGGAGAAAACACCCAAATGATTTATGACACTATTAACTACTGCGAAGAAGAGAACAAAAAAGGTTTATTAATTATACTCGATTTCTTCAAGGCATTTGACACTATTGAATGGCCTTTTATAGAAGATGTCTTCAAAATCTTTTATTTTGGAGAAGATTTTATTAATATGATTAAATTATTTCAAAAAAACTCCACATCAAGAGTAGAACAGAACGGCCACCTCTCAGAACCTATTGTATTGGCTAGGGGTTGCCGTCAAGGTGACCCCCTCTCGCCATGTCTTTGTACTTTGTGCGGAGATATTGTCCCATGTCATTAGGGAGATCGACAACATTAAAGGTATTAGGGTATATGATACTGAGTCGAAAGCATCACAATATGCCGACGACACTACGCTCATGGTAGAGGAAGATTATGAAAGTGTTTGTAATATTATAAGAAGTTTAAAGTGGTTCAAAAATATCTCAGGGCTAGAGATTAATGACGAAAAAACCAAGGTTGTTAAAATTGGGGCCTCAAGAGGCAGCAGCATATCGTGGTAGGGCAAATTTGGATTTAATTGGACGACAACTTTTGAAATTCTGGGTATCTATTACGACATCACCAAGATGGGGGAAATTACTGAAATAAACATTAATAGAAAAATGGGGGAAATACGAAAGTTGATTAGAATATGGAGTGCGAGAAATCTTACTCCATATGGAAAAGTTTGTATTATTAAATCCCTTCTAATGTCTAAAATTACCCACATGCTGCTGTCTCTTCCAAGCCCCAATGCGTTATGTATCAAAGAACTTTATAACACTTTCTCAAGCTTTTTATGGTGTGACAAACCTCCTAAATGGGGAAAGGAAATTTTAGAGGGGGAAATACATCATGGGGGCCTAAAATTACACAATATCGTTACCTTTGACCAAACATTAAAATTATCTTGGTTGAGAAGATACTTACAGTCAAACAGTAAATGGACTCTATTTCCAAAGGCATTTGAGCTAGAGG
>OZ012685.1:5466356-5480418 GCA_963942565.1 Maea johnstoni
TCATAGGGCATCCACTTTAAATTACAAGATAATATTAGTCCAAGAAATAAATTGAAATGGGTAGCTAGAATAACCTGATTACTCAAAACATTATTGCTGATTGTAAGCAGAAAAACGAAATAAAAGAATCATGTTTTTACAACAAATTAAAGAGTCATTTATATGGAATTTTAAGCTTTTTCAGATTTAATCTTATTCAAAGTTAATTCAGTTAGATAATTTGCACAATACTACCTTTTCTTTGTTATTTATGGGTTGTGTGCTCTTACATTACATAAGCTAGATGATGAATCATTTACAATTTGAATGAAGGAATAGTAATGGTATTTTTCTAATGACCCAAAAAGGGAAAAGGTTTGTTTTTTTCTTGTTTTTTAAGCTCTTTTATTAGTATTTTTAGGTATTCTTTAACCCCTTGCAAATTCATTCTTGACATGATGATATAATCATGTGTGTGCCAAAATAAGTGTAAATGCATTAATTGAGGAGGTTCATGTGACTGGCAGGACAGTAGAAATGGACAAAAAACTTGTCAGAATTTACAAAAACATTGTGTCCTTTATCAAGATTCATCTGAACAGGGCACTTATAGTATCTAGATGAGGTGAGGTAGTAAGAAATGAACATACATGGTTCAAGTTGTAATTGATATGAGATAAGGTGTATGCAGATTGAATTGGTACTTGTACCTAAACGACACCTATATCAAATTTTGGCAGATCCAAATTTAGTAAGATTTAGACATTATGATCTTGGTTTGGCCAGCTTTATACTTTGGATGAAGCAGTTGAGAAAGTTATCTTTTTGGTAGTCAATAGTAAAAGAGGGAAGAGAGAAATATTTATGTTTTAGTTTGAATTATTTTTAAACCTTTTTTTAATATTGAAGAGCAATGAGTATATCAGAAAACTGGTCGTTGAATTTTTAAAATTAAGACCTTTATTAATATGTTTCAGAAAGAAGCCCTTCATCCTGAATGTAGATGAAGAAAAGTAATATAGATGTACCATGTTACCTTAATTGGCTAATTATTATGAAATGTTTATACTTTTAAAGACATCTATTATAAATAATGTAATAGATACTTATATTTTGTTAGACAGGTAAAAGAATTGTAGGGCAATTACAACTTTTTCAACTCATTCTAGAAGCCAGAAAAGAATGTAATCAATCAAGGATTGCAATTAACAGGTGCTGGAATCCAGCACCATAAGAAACATTACCAGTGTAAATTAATCTGTTGTGTTTGAATAATTACTACTTTGTTTTGTTTTTCTAGTAATCAACTTATATTCAAATTTCGGCATAATCAGAAGTATTCAGTAGTGTTTAAGTAAAGATTTAACAATAAGATGCAAGTAGTTTGTCTCATAAAATTCACATCTTATTCAATAAACAAATATTATAACATCGCTATAAACTTCTAGATGAACACTTTATAAAAAATCATTGCCATCGGAAGTTGGGCTGGGCTGCTGTATTATCTGGGTCATCGGAAGTTGGGTAGCCCATCTTAAGATGGGCCAGCAAAATCCAGCCCAACTTCCGATCGGAAGTTGGGCTTGGCCCATCTTAAGATGGGCTGGATTCGAAGTTGGGCTGCAACATATATACATATATATATATATATATATATATATATATATATATATATATATATATATATATATATATATATATATATATATATATATATATATATATATATATATATATAGGTGGTCTCTTAAGAAGGGGTCGGGAGTCTGAGTGAGGTTATGAAACAATGACAAGGTATTATTGAGGTTGTAATGTTTAGCTGTGTTTGTTGAAATTTCCTTATTGATATTTTAAGATTAAACAATTCAGAAAAATAAAAGTATAACTTTGACATTAATTGAGGACCCTCAGAATTATATTTTCTTTCAATTTTACCGATTATTTCATCATTTCATTGTGCCATCTCCAATAGACAAGGCGTCTAGAAATTTAACTGGCCGTTGAATGAAGGGCCATTTACTGTTAGGGATAGGTTTTCATGGTCGTTGGTCGCATCAAGCAAGTTGTCGTTAAATCAAGGTAAAATATACAGGGATTAGCCTTGGGGGGATCCGAAGTGGTCGTTCACAGCATGTGGTCGTTAAAGAGAAGTGGTCGTTTGCACTTGTAAGTTTGACTGTATAGCGTTGTCGTTCAAACTCAGCCAATACACGTGCTACTACCTCTTCTAGTCCATCTCTGGGGTCAGCTCCCCCTTGAGCCGGGAATATTAGGCCCATTGCGTGCTTGGACTCATTGCGCATTGACATTATGGTCATTGCGGCCTCTATTTGCTGAGGTGCTGTTAGCTCTGCGGTTGTTGTTACCGTTATTACCACCTCTATCATTGCGGCCTC
This sequence comes from Maea johnstoni, assembly GCA_963942565.1. NCBI lineage: Eukaryota > Metazoa > Annelida > Polychaeta > Spionida > Magelonidae > Maea > Maea johnstoni. The sequence goes on from OZ012685.1 coordinate 5,468,732, forward strand.
GAGACCTGTTGCTGCTGTGTTCTCAGTCGTGTGATTGCCTGTTGTAAGAGGGATCTGGACCTGGAGCGGTTGCCATATCGCCTGTTAGAGGGAGTACGTCTCCCTCTTTGGTCATTGGTTTTGTGGCCTATATTTCAACGTTGGTTGCGGTTGGTGCCATTCTGGTCAGGGGCCACATCCTTGCCCTGTTCCATGGCATGATCAGGGTCATTCTGATCTTGACCCTCATTGGGGGCATTCTTTGTCCCATTCTGACCATGACCACTTTGTGGAGTCAGTGTGGGTACCACTTCTCCACTTAGGGTGTGGGTGATCTCATCATCTTGGATGGGATCGCGTAGTGCCTGTCGTGCTGTCAGACGGGACCTTTCTTTCTCCCTCCCTTTAGATGTCATGGAGTTGAGACGGACCTCAGCTCTCTCTCTCTCTCTCTCTCTCTGTGCCTTTGAAGTCATCTGCATATGATGACTGTACTGTGACTCAATTAAGCCTACCCTGCTTGGCTGCAGATCTGCTGTTTGCATGGAGGGCCCTCGCCACTTTACGTGTAAACTCAAGGGCATGTCTATGCCTGATGTTGGTCAGAGATGCCGTGATGGGCCCCTGGCGGGGGCACTTCGGTACAGAGGGGGGCCGCAACCGCGTTACGTATTTCACGGAAGAAGGGGTCTTTTATTAAGACCTCCGCATGTCCGCGATTTTGTAAAAGAAGGGTACTTTTTTGTACCCAAGTACGAAGTATGGGGGTCAAAATCCCCTTACAATCCACGAAATATAGGCGGCTCTGACGCCGAGTGACTCCCGAAGTGGCTGGGCTTCTGAGTTTGCCGCCGCCACTTGCTGCCGCTAAACACGCAGAGGATTATAACATCTTAAGTTAAAATACGTGTTCCTGTTCATCCAATGTCAGTGTTTTGATACAAGAAGGGATGTTTATTTAGAGGAAAAAATCAGCGTTTTATTAAAATAAGGGTGCTTTTTTGGCCAGAAATCAGTGCTTTAGGGGTATTTTTTAATTTTGATAATCTCCCTCCCGGGGATGGGCCCCTTGTAATTGAGGTACCGTGTGAGCTGATACGATCATCTGTTAGGTTTGCCGTTGTCGGCACTTGCCTCCAGTGCAATTGCCCGTTCTAGGGTTTACCCTCAGCGTTGAAACATCCCCTTGTGCGTTTGTAGAAGGGGACAGCATTGGTATTCATCGGTACAAACTGGTCCTGTTCGTCCTGGAAAGAAACAACACATGTATTAGATTCTGCGTTATCATTACCGGTCGGTGTATACGGTTCATTAGGTTGGTCAATGTGGTCCACATTGAATGGGACTTCAGTGTGACTCGTTGGTTGTGGACTGTTACGTTGTTGTTGTGACATTATTGCTTGCATGATTGCCCTGTAGTGGAGGGTAATCGTCTTGATCGTAGGTGGGATCATTATCACGTATCAATTACAACCTGTACACATTATTGATGACTCTACTGGTAGCCACAGTGGTGCTACCTTGGTTACTACCATAACTGTTTTATGGGTGTGCGTTTATTGAGGCGGCCATCTGTTCTTTGAGGTAAAGGTTGTTCCTCCCCAAGAATTACCAGTGGTTCTTTAGTAGGTTTTGTGCCCGTTTCTGTATTGGTGTACCAATCAATCACGTTTGGAATACTGTTAGAGTTAGATTTATTATTTTTCTTTTTCAACTACTCTGGAAGGTACGGAAGCTTATTAGGACCACTGAAAAAATATTCTTTTTATCTTTATTTTTTTCGTTAGAAATCCCGAAATCTAAAAGAAAAATCTCAAGATCCTCCTTCGCAAATATTTTTTTTTAATATTTTTATAGCCAATCATTGTCTCGCTGGTGTAGCCTTGTCAATCACCACACTACACGCGCGAGAGGCAGCGACGGCAGTGCCATCCATGTAGTGACGAGGTGTCCTAGCACTTTAACAAGACACATGTATTTGTGGGAAGTTACCTCTCAGTATTTAAACTAAGTTATAACCTACGACTGCCTTAAGGTGACTGTAAACGTTTCGTCCACAGGGAGGGCCTGCGGAAAAAAAAAAATTCCTAAATTGATGTTAGATAAATGGCCATGAGAAAGGCAATATTTTACAAAATCCCCATCTAACTCTAGAGACAAAGGTTTTTCTCAACATATTAAAAAATCAGGTTATTATCTTAGACCCTGCTCATAGATTTGCACCTGCCGTGACATATGTGTTATGACCCCATTTTCTTCATAATATTCGGAGCACACACTACCTGTCTATATACTATGTATTCCTTAGAATATTAGCTTTCTAGAAATATATAGTTTGTTATGGGTTTAGTGTACAGAAAATGAGAAAAACAGCCATTGTTTAAGTGATAGTCTGCTCTCCACCGGAAATGTTTACAGCCACCTTAAATGATAGTGTAAGCTACTTATGCACTGTATCCTTTATATCAGGTGCAGTGTCGCAGCCCACTCATGTTGGTGCCCAGAGAGTTACTGACATGTAAGTTAGTGTTTCAGTCCAGGGGGCTGGCATCAGTACTTAAGTATAGATAGTATAAGTCATCAGTCTTTTATGGTATACTGTGATGATGATGCAGAGTACCACCGGGTATTTGTCCTGTGGTGGGTCTGTTGTTATAATCCCACTTATATTGTATGGTCTGGTGTCACCAGGGTAATTTCCCAGTTATACATTAGCACCTCAGGTAAGTGCAAACGTGAATATTGGCCCTTAGTGATTTTGCGACTAAGGGCGATTTATGCGTCTTTGAGTAATCTTTAGATTAACATCAAACAGGTTAAGTCTAATAGGTGTCAGGGAACTTAACCTGTAGATCTTTATTTTCTACCGGTTGCAAATCCTGAGTTGTCTGTAAGGGATGCCATCTCTACATGACTTGGGATGGCATGACTCATAATTGATATAATTATGTGTGTCAGTAGGTTTGGTATATGATGTTGTGTTTATAGTACATAATTTGTGTGGTCAATGGAGACCGTTATGTCAAGAGACTGCATCATGTTTCGAGATGTGTTGGTTTCAAACTTGATGCTTGGCACTCTATCATTTAGGAAGGTAATGAATTCATCCAATTCTTCTTGGGTGAATTGCCATATGACGAATATATCATCAATAAACCTTTTCAAAAGTCGCAGCACATTTATGGAATTCCATAAATCATTTATGAAATTCCATAATTACATAGCATTTATGGAATTCCATAATTCATTGTGTGCTCAACTTCAAAAGAACAATGAAGACACCCCTTCCCTCTAAAAAGCTTTCAACCAGATGTACTTGTCTCATGTGGAGACCACATTCAGCGATAATTGGGAGTCTTGCATGATTAAGTAATCCTAGGACATAAGGACACCCCATTGAGTAATAAGCATGTAAACCCCACTTTGTGGGCACTAAACCAAAGCCCAGTTGGTCCACATTCTGAAAGTACCATATTTATTGAATGAAGCTGCATATCATATATCTTCATTTATAGGCCTCAATTCGCCCTACCCCCAGTTTTCATTTGGGGCCATGCAATGATACTCCCCGGAAGGGCCACATCATTTAGTTCACTGAGACCATATGAGAAATCATCGAAAAATCTTTTTGACTTAATAACACAAAATATGACTTTGACATCTAACATAGCTCTTCAACATCTAACAAAACAATATTTAGATCAGTTGCTGCAGTAGCTTCCATTTTAGGACAAATGACCTTATAGTCTGGCGGCCAAATCCAAAAATGTGACTTTTGATGGCAAAATTTGTTACAAGCTGCCATCCATGCTAAATCATATCTTCATGAGGTGGGCAATATGGTATGGGTGGATGGCGGGATTTCTTTTGTTGTTCAATGTGTTTTTGGGGCAAAAAATGCAAAAAATGAACTAAAATGAGTGATTTTTGTAATTTACGCCAAAAAAATATTTATTGTCGACTTTAGCTCATGAAAGTTTGTACATATATGCTTGAGGACATACTCTTTGAGATGGTTGAATTAGATTTAACAAAATATTAAGCGTTAACCTAAAAACTGATTTAATCTGGCAAAAAATGGCAGAAAACAGTATTTTTTCAAGATTTACGTTAAAGAAAAACGTCCATAAAATTCCCTTGGAAAGAGCTAGGATTATGAAACTTGGCCAAAAATATCCCTGATGTGTCCCAATAAGAATATGATATTGGTATACTGTGTATGTGACCTAATGATCCTGAAGTGGGGTTGTTGAATTTGAGATATACACAATTAATGAACATCGGCGCCATACTGTATATTACACTTATTACAATAGTATGTCATAATACATGACCCTCATTGATAGAGAGTTTGTGATATAAGGTTAGCAGCAAAGTTTCATATATTGTATGGGTGGATGGCAGGATTTATTTTGTCGTTTAAGGTGTTTTTGGGGCAAAAATTAGATAAATTGAGTGAAAAAAGTAATTTATATCAAAGAAATATTTGTTGTCCACCTAGGCTCATGAGAAATTGTACATATATACTTAAGAACATGTTATTTAAGATGCCTGGGTTAGGTTCAACAAAAACTAATGTTTTATCCTAAAAATGGCTAAAATCTGGCCGAAAAATGGATAAAAACGGTCATTTTTCAAGATTTTTGTCTACAGAAAAACGTTAATTTAATCATCATGCAAAGAGCTAGGAACATGAAACTAGGTCCAAAATATTCCTGAAGGGTTCCAAATAAGATGCTTTATAGCGTGTGTGCTTATTTCACCAAATAATTATGCAGAAGTTTGTTCAACTCGGAAGATGCAAAAATAAGCACGTGTAGCATATGTTAAACATACTGTTTGCTATTGATACTGAATGATAATTTTATTGATTGGACATTGTTCTAATGGAATATCAAGCCTAGTCTGATAACTTTGGTGATGGCAGGAGTAATGTCTAAGTATAGGTGGCAGCACCAAGATTTTTGATTTTTGTTAGCTTCAAGGCAGAGGTCCTGAGAGGGAGCTACTGCAGATGTTGTGGAAGTTCATAATATCTAGGGCTTACTCTTGAACCCAAAGGGGAGGCTCTGTTTTAAATTACCTCAGAGATCTGATGGACTTTCACTCTCAAGGGTTTAGCTAACTCCAAGTACCACCTCAGTGACAGGGCAATGAACTTGGTTGTATGGTGAGAATTCTTTAAAGGGCAAATGCACCATCATAATGATTTAGGTTCAAAATGTGCCTATACGTGTCACCTTTCAAATAAGACCACCCGCAAGTCTGTCCTCCTCAGCACTCCTCAGATATGGCTTATGAAAGTGAGCAAAAAACAGGCCTGAGTATAGGCATGGAGGCTGACATCATCAGGGCAGGGCACATTTTATGCACCCATTCTGATTGGTCGAGAGATATCAGTGACAGGAAGTGACTGCAGGGGTTCCTTATCTTCCTTGACTACACAGATTTGACAAGGCAAATTCATGTTTGGATTATCAGCTGATAAAGAAAAAGTCATTTTCAGGGCCTTTTCCTTATCAGCTGATGATCAGCCTCCATGCCTATACTCAGGCCTGTTTTTTACTCACTTTCATAAGCCATATCTGAGGAGTGTTGAGGAGGACAGACTTGCGAGTGGTCTTATTTGAAAGGTGACATGTATAGGCACATTTTGAACCTAAATCATCAAGATGGTGCATTTGCCATTTAAGGCTGGATAAAAACACCGAGTTAGGTGTGAAAGAAGCCGATTGATTCTTATCTAATAGGAGGAATGGGAGGAAGCGAACTCCTCCATTTTCCACCATAGATGACCAATATCCAATTTGCTAAATACTTATAAAATAACTATGTAATAATTCTATTTCATCATGCATTTGTGATCTTATTGACTGTTGGATATTTTTATTGGAGCATATCAAACATGTCTATAAGGTGAATGAAGAATCCCTGGAAATTTAGTTTCTGAAATCATTTTACCTGTAATGTATCATTTAGATGACTGGCTTTGTATAGAACAGTCTCATAAGACTCTTCCATATGACTATATTCAATCTTTGAGTGATGTAACAAAATTTTGTTCTCTGAGAAATGTTTTACGTATTGAATCCTTCCCCTTCTCCACTTATGACAAAAGTTTCCTGTCTGCAACAGTGTATAAGTTCCATCTGAAACACTGAATAAATTCCTCCAAAAATTTATGAAGGTTATCAAATTTTGAAATATATGCATGAATAGAGACTTCGGGACCTGGGCTACATTGACCATATGCTATACTTCCATTTTCTTCTTTACTTGAAGAAGGATTTGTTTCTGTGAAGGTATCTAAAATTTCTGTTGAAGAGCTTTCCTGTCCACCACAGATATAAATTCTTTAAAATCTACTATTTTACTAAAGTCTGGAACAAATAGGGTTCAGATGTGATATTTCTATAAGATATAACAGCCAAATGAGGCAGCAAGTTTTCCTGAATTTGAAAAAAGAAATTGAATTCAATATTCTAAAATTCTGTCCCCAACAATTTGAATAGCTTAATATGGCTCATTACAACCATGAACATGCATGTACTTATTGAAATAAATGCCTTAAAAGTCACTGAATTCATACTGGAGTGAAAACAATTCAATTATATGTTTGAAAATAGAATTTTGAAGGGTAACAAAAACATTTAAGTGTCCTGATGGGTGATTTTTGAGGGATTGGGTGTCCAACTCTGGGTGAGATGCACTGCAGGCCAGCTTAATTAAACTCTACTTTAAAACTGTGTGAATGTTTTAAAAAGGTAGTTTGGTGCTATGACACATTTGAATAGTTGTACCTTACTCGAAATCACCTATGAGTTAGAACTTCAGATACTCTTTTTTCAAACTATTGTGCACAGTGTCTAATTCTAAATATGGAAACTATGTTTACTTAATACTTAAAGATAAGATAAGAAACTAGTCCATTTAAAGAATATTCAAGACATCTATAGGCTTGAACAAGTCAATTAAGCAAATATGTGATTCCGTAACTGTTATGGAATCACCAACTTTAACCTCCACAAAACACTGTTTGAAAATCTAGTTTTCAGAAGTGTGGCCCTCATAGTTAAATTAGTGTTGAAATGCTTTGATCTATGAAGTTTCATGGTAATGACCCAATCTGAACATTTTCAAAAGTAAAAAAAAATGATATTTTTTATTGTTACATACTCACATGTTACGGAATCACAGATCACCATATTTTAGAATTCATGAAAAACACCCCAAAACATAATATTCAATCCTATATATATTGGCACAGACTTCACAGGTCTAATTGTATCATCTAAAACAATATTGAAGTTCAAAATACGGTTTTACAAGAAAATATGGTGGTTTTAACATTTAGTGAAATGTTACTGTCAGAAAGGCGTTGAACAAACAAAAAAACACCCTGCAGTAAAATGTTTATAACTTTTTCATAAATGGGGGTACAGTAAATCTGACCAAAGATCCAAAAATTTCAGACTTCTAGCTTTCCGAACATGTAAGATACATATTGCTACTATAAAGTATATTTTTTTGTCTTAGATGCTAACTTCAACTTGACCTAGCCCATATGCTATACATCCTGACTTTTGCAACTTCCAAGTTGAACAAACTTCTGCATAGTTATTTGGTGAAATATAGACACATCCTATAAAGTGCCTTTTTGGAAACCCTTCAGGAATATTTTGGACTTAGTTTCATGTGCCTAGCTCTTTGCATGATGATTGAATTAACGTTTTTTCTGTATACAAGAACAAATAAAAAATGACTTTTCAGCCATTTTTTGGCCAGATTCCATCCATCTTAGGATAAAGCTTCAGTTTTTGTTAAAGCTAAGGCAAGTTTATTAAAGAACATTTTCCGTAGCATATATGTACAAATCGGCATGAGCCTAGGTGGACAACAAATATTTTTTTACATAAATGACTTTTTTCACTCAATTTATCTAATTTTTGCCCCCAAAACACCTTAAACGACAAAATAAATCCTGCCATCCACCCATACAATATATGAAACATTGCTGCTAACCTTATATTACAAGTTCTCTATCAATGAGGGTCATGTATTATGACATACTATTGTAATAAGTGTAATATACAGTATGGCGCCAATGTTCATTAATTGTGTATATCTCAAATTTAACAACCCCACTTCAGGATCATTAGGTCACATACACAGTATACCAATATCATATTCTAATTGGGACACATCAGGGATATTTTTGGCTAAGTTTCATAATCCTAGCTCTTTCCAAGGGAATTTTATGGACGTTTTTCTTTAACGTAAATCTTGAAAAAATACTGTTTTCAGCCATTTTTTGCCATATTATATCAGTTTTTAGGGTAACGCTTAATATTTTGTTAAATCTAATTCAACCATCTCAAAGAGTATGTCCTCAAGCATATATGTACAAACTTTCATGAGCTAAGGTCGACAATAAATATTTTTTTGACGTAAATTACAAAAATCACTCATTCTAGTTCATTTTTTGCATTTTTTGCCCCAAAAACACCTTAAACGACAAAAGAAATCCCGCCATCCACCCATACCATATGGCCCATCCTCTGAAGATATGATTTAGCATGGATGGCAGCTTGTAACAAATTTTGCCATCAAAACCATTTTCTAGAGGCTTTTTTGGATTTGGCCGCCAGACTATTAAGGGATGTACTCTATTGGTAGGGAGAAAGTATTATTTAGGATGATTAGTTTTGAAAAAATACCACAAGTGTCACTTATTTATGGAATTCGACAAATACATACATTCACGGAATTCCATAAATAATTGATGGAATTCCATTAATGAATGCAAATATGGAATTCCATGAATGATTTATGGAAATCCATAAATAATTTATGGAATTCCATAAATGGCATTTGATTATAGAATTCCATAAATGATTAATGAAATTCCATAAATGTCATGCAATTATGGAATTCCATAAACATTTTATGGAATTCCATAAATAATTTATGGAATTCCATAAAAAAATTATGGAATTCCATGAATACATTTATCAATTATGGAATTCCATAAATGATTTATGGAATTCCATAAATGATTTATGGAATCCCATAAATGATTTATGGAATTCCATAAATATCATTTATTGAATTCCATAAATTATTTATGGAATTCCAGAAATAATTCATGGAATTCCATAAATACCATTTATGTATGGAATTCCATAAATACATTTATCAATATGGAATTCCATAGATGATTTAAGGAATTCCATAAATTATTTATGGAATTCCATGAATGCTTACTTACATATCTATGGCACCTTGGCTTGCCATAGATATGTCGCTGCAACACGGACAGAATATAACTGCTGTAATAGGCGATAGATGGCGGTACCTGTCTGAAATGTGTCTTATCATCTAGAAGGATTAAGTGACAGTAAACGACCCAGGTTACCTGGTTACTAGGCTCGGACGCCGTAGTTAAAGCTGCTACAGGGTTTTGAGAAGGTTCGTATGTAAGGAGATCTCGATTACCAAAATGCGTAGTTTAACTCTAACAGCATTAAGTCTATGCAAATGTTACACCTGTGTGCTAGAATGAAAAATTGTGATTATCTTTGGGATAAGTGAGTCGTAAGCGAAATCGCTTCAACCCTCATTTAATGAGCACTAGTTCGAGCAACTCCAACTGTGGTACCGGCCGTTGTTTACTATATACGCTGTCTATTGGCCCTGATGAGACCAATAGACAGCATGTAGTAAACAACGGCCGGTACCACAGTAAGCACTGGTAAGAGTTGCTCGAACTAAATGAGCACCTGCCTTTTCTGTCAACCTCTTAGTGAAAAAATGTATGTCCTTTCCACTATAACATTTAAAAGCAAATTTTGGAAGGTTGCCTCTGAAATTCACTATCTTAACCCGGCAGCAAGGAATATTTGTACGTGGACTGGGGATTTATGTAACGCTAGAGATTGCGTTTAAGCTGACCACTGCATGTGCCGTTAATTCGCGCTATATCTTAAAGGATCAATTGAGCTTCAAATAAGTCTTAGATGAATATTCATCTACGAATGAGCTAAGAATAGTCGAAACTCGTGTTATCTTTTTGCTTGATTTATTTGCCAGTTGCACCAATTACATATTGGTTTAAATGGTTCAGAATGCTTTAACTCACGTCATCGATACGACATCCACACATTCCATTTGGTTTTGGTAAATTGGTACATGTCCTGGCTGTATATTATAACAATACAGAAGGTTGAGTCAGTATTGGGAGTGTGCCATTTGCCAAGTAGGTTAATCTAGACTAATCCGACGCAATGGGCGATATGCACCATGATTATTAATCCTTACAATGGGGACGCATTCTTTACGGCTCTTTTGGATGTTGGACCCTTTCAATTCGCATGTGCATGTAAGCATAGTCTTGCATCCATTTCCACCTGAAGTTCACGCATGGTCTTATAACCTTGCTCGAATAAATCGCCTCAATTAGAGCAATGTTTAAAACTCCGTTTTATCAAGGGCAAAACCTCAGACTGTATAACTATAATTATACTAAAGCAGTGCGTTCGAAAGAATTACGAAAATGTTGACTGTTGTCTTTTCGGGTGGCTTATTGGGTCAATTTCTTTGACTCATTTTCTTTGACCCTGCTTTTTTGACAATTCAACATATACAGAGAATACGTTGCCTGAAAGGTCTTCTGGTGAGAAGTACATAGAGCATAACAAAAGTATTTCCCAGCATGGTGAAAATATTTGGGAAAAAAACTGAAAAAGTATGCATAGTATTTTCAAACAGAGCCACTTTGCTCAATTATGGACTGGGGACAAAGATCGATAATAATATTGTAATAATATTGTCATTTGATATTGCGCCCTTTCCATATAAACATGCTCAAAGGCGCATTTCATTCCATTGTCAAGGGATAGATGTTGATATCCACATCGTTAATTGATATGTACATCTTTGAACAGATGTATTTTCAGTTGTCGTTTAAAAATTGCCACACTCCCAGCTGCCCGAATATTATCTGGGAGCTGATTCCATAGTTTTGGGGCTTACGTATTAGCTCTTCGGGTATTACACAGAGAACGGTCCATTGCAGTAGTCAAATCTTGAGGTTACCAGGGATATGACAGCACTCTTGCTTGATTCTGCAGTCAAGTATTTTCTGATCCTTCCGATGTTTCTAAGGTAATAGTTTGCAGATTTGACTGCCTTTGACACATGTGCTGCCATATTCATGCTCGTATCAAAAACAGAGCTCAGATTGCCGATAGGTATATTGATTGTCGATACGTAGGGAAGGAAATCGCATTTTTCTTATGTTTTCTCTGTTCAAATTTTACAGCCATTTCTTTCGGAATTGTCAATTGAAAGTGAGGAAAAAGTCCATTTTTCATATTTCAGATTCTGTAAATTTTGAAAAAAGTCAGAATTGGAAAAAATATGATACCCTTCGCTCCGAAATACTCTCAGTTATAACGATGCCACATTTCAACCATACCTGTTAACATTTGATACCAAAATTGAATGTTGAAGGCGACCATGTTTTGGTAAATTTCGACAACGAGAAAAGGGTCGAAACCTTTCCTGCTTTGTGCAAGCTTATTACTAGAGAGTTTGTAATAACTGGTCTCTTATTCTACTCTTTTATGGCCTCGGCAGTCCAAGAAAGTCTGATTATGAGGAGAGGGGTGCAAGCTTTAACCTATGCAAACTCCAACTCTCTGAATGAC
>OZ012685.1:5485618-5508118 GCA_963942565.1 Maea johnstoni
TGGACCGTCTACAGACTGATTTGCGACTTACCGCTACAAGAAAGTGCACTAGCTACACGCAATATATAAGACGGATAATACGTAGATAAAATGTTCGGATGACCGTCCGCTCCTTTTGCAGATTCCCGTGTTTCAGTAATAAAATGTCGGATAAAGCCACCGTGCTCCCTCCTACATCTTGTAGTTGCATCTTCCTCGTCTTGGATGGGGGTGTCGAGCATTGAGAAAAACAAAGGGGATGGGGTGGTGAAAAAAAAACTTTGTATGGGGGGGGGTATAAAAGAAAAAAAACATGGGGTATGGGGTTGTATTTAAAAAAACACATTGGGTATGGGGTTTTGAAAAAGTAATGAAAATCATTGGTGGGGGGGTTTAGATGAAAAAAGTCATTGAGGGGGAGGGGGGGGGGGTTTACATGAAAAAAAATCATTGGGGGGGTCTGAAATTGTGGGCGTTCTACCCTCCCCCCCCCAGACCCCCATGTATTTTTAAATGAAATAGCCCTGATAGTCTTTGACTGGAAGTTATACATCAATATGGCATAGATAATTTTTTAATTTCAGTTATTCATTATTCTGCTGTATATGAAGAGCTTCCAATAATGATTCACTTTTCTCAGTCTTATATAGTATACATAGAAATGACGAGTGTGTAACACGGGACAATTTCGTTCTTTTAAGTGTAGGCAGTCTGTTCCCCGGTCTCTTCTCGAAGTTGGCCATGCGTATTGGCTCTTGAATGTGAGTGTGGGGTGAGGGGAATTGCGACCCGGGGGGGGGGGGGGTGCACTTGGGTATTTAGGGGGGCGCATACGCTCGTTATCAAAATTTAAAAAAACCCCTAAAGCACTGATTTCTGGCCAAAAAAGCACCCTTATTTTAATAAAAACGCTGACTTTTTCCTCTAAATAAACACCCCTTCTTTTATCAAAACACTGACATTGGATGAACGGGAACACGTATTTTAACTTTAGATTTTATAATCTTCTGCGTGTTTAGCGGCAGCAAGTGGCGGCGGCAAACTTGGACGCCCAGTCACTACGGGAGTCTCTCGGCGTCAGAGCCGCGTATATTTCGTGGATTGTAAGGGGATTTTGACCCCCATTAGTACTTCGTACCTGGGCACAAAAAAAGTACCCTTCTTTTACCAAATCGCGGTCATGCGGAGGTCTTTAAAAAAGACCCCATCTTCCGCGAAATACGTAACGCGGGTGCCCCTCTGTACCTGAGTGCCCCGCCCCCCCCCCCCCCCCCCCCCCGGGAATTGCGATTGCCATGGACTACGCGTTTTTGCAGCCAACCCAATGTATAAGCAGGGAGTTGTAGATTAGAGGTCTATGCCTCTGGTATAAGCAATGTGCTACAGATTGCTGACTGTTGGCAGCCTGACAAGGTGAGATCTTGACACTTCTCTCTGAAGTAGAACTTGCCCGTGCGCGCGCGTGAGGTGGTTACTCTCTCAGTCAGATTCCAGTCACAACTAGAAGCCCGGGGGGGGCACTTGGGTATTTAGGGGGTTGCATACGTTCGTTATCAAAATTAAAAAATACCCCTAAAGCACTGATTTCTGGCCAAAAAAGCACCCTTATTTTAATAAAACGCTGATTTTTTCCACTAAATAAACACCCCTTCTTTTATCAAAACACTGACATTGGATGAACAGGAACACGTATTTTAACTTAAGATTTTATAATCCTCTGCTTGTTTAGCGGCAGTAAGTGGCGGCAGCAAACTCGGAAGCCCTGAGTCACTTCGGGAGTCACGCGGCGTCAGAGCCGCGTATATTTCGTGGATTGTAAGGGGATTTTGACCCCCATACTTCGTACCTGGGTACAAAAAAGTACCCTTCTTTTACAAAATCGCGGACATGCGGAGGTCTTAAAAAAAGACCCCTTCTTCCGCGAAATACGTAACGAAGGTGCGGCCCCCCTCTGTACCTGAGTGCCCCCCCCCCCCCCCCCCCCCCGGGAATTGCGATTGCCATGGACTACGCGTTTTTGCAGCCAACCCAATGTATAAGCAGGGAGTTGTAGATTAGAGGTCTATGCCTCTGGTATAAGCAATGTGCTACAGATTGCTGACTGTTGGCTGCCTGACGAGGTGAGATCTTGACACTTCTCTCTGAAGTAGAACTTGCCCGTGCGCGCGCGTGAGGTGTTACTCTCTCAGTCAGATTCCAGTCACAACTAGAAGCGGGTTGAATGTCAGTAGCAGTGAGTCATGCATGCATGTTTCCCGGACTATCGATCTGTCGCAAGTTTGTGGGTTGTGGCGTCGCAGCCGTGACTGACAGAGGGGCGATTTCTCTGTATCTCCTTGTTTTCTCACTTGGCACGCAGCCAGTGCGCGTGAGCACACACGTGGGCAGCCAGATGTTACGGGCTGGCCTAGCGTACATGGGGTATAGTAGTAGTGGGTGTTAGCCAGGCATGCAGACTGCAGTAGGCTTTGTCTGCAAATCCTACAACTGGGCAGTAGTGGTCCACCGACTATCCAAACAGTCTGCTATGGAATAGCAAGAATCATATCTGCCGCACACTGCCAGAACTGCTATGACAGAAGCCTACCTGCTGATAGAAGGAAATGGAATTGTGATGAGTGGAAATTGGTGTTTCTACCTGAGTGACTGTAGCTTCTAGTGGAGCTGAATGATTGCCAGTGCTAATCACTAGCTTATCACAGATAATGGGCCGGCGCTCAGGCGGTCCTCGCCGCCGCCGCCGCTAGTGGGGTAAGTGCGCTAGGGGGAGACAGTGGGGGTAGTTGTCATGGCTACTACAAGAGCCAGACAGGGTAGATATGCAGGAAGTTTATGTTTTTAAAAATCTTTTTTCCTCTACCCTGCTTTTATTTGACTAGTTGGCCTATTCAAAGTGTATATTATTCACTTCAGTTGGCTTAGGCACCGATTTGATATCCTTGGGGGGGGGGGGGGGGGGGGGGGGGGGTACATAAAATACAAAAAAAACAAGTATTAACCACATTGACCAAAATACGTGAAAAAAGAAGAATGAAACATGAAATCGTTGCTGGAGAATTTCCACTTCTGGAGAATGCATCTAAACAGTAGTACAATATAAGTAAATACAGTATTACTATCGTCAAAAAATGAGAAATTAAAATAAAAAATCTGTCTTAGAAAATTTCGAAAAAATCTGTCTCTGTGAATTGGAAAAATAAGTTAACTGTCCCTGAAAATTAAGGAAAAAATAATTTGTCGTTGAAAAATGATCATGCCCCCCAGCAGGATATCAAATGATTATTGCTTTTAAATGTCTTTTGATGAAGAACACACCAAGTATCACAAGTATGCCCTCCCAAAAAACTTTTTTTTAAAAGCTCCTATCCTCAAGTATGAATCAGAGACCATCAAACTGGAAAAATGTGAAGGCAACATTAATACAGAGGGAAAGGTATAACCTTTTTTCTAATATTCGAAATACCTCTACCCCCCCCCCCCCCCCCATCCCTCCCTACTCATGCACACACTCTATATCTGCTAGATCTGCAAAATAACTTTTGTAATAGACACATGCCATCCTGTGAAGTCAAGAGCATAAACATTGCACTTATGAGTGCTCTGAAGATGGCAACAGGTAAGTATCTACCTGTGATCTCCTAGCTGTCCGTTAGTGTCCCCCTGCCCATCAACTACTACCCGCTCCCAGCCCAGGTGCCCCTGACAGCGGGCATGAGTTATCTGGGTGTGGTATGCCTCTATAAACACACAGCGTGCTCTTGCCTGTGCACTGCCTGGAGAGAGTGAAGGATGCTGCTACTTGTTGGTATTATTATTGTGATGAGAGGAAGATAAGACCTGAGCTGACCAGTATACAGTAGTCTATGATATTCAATATCTCCCGGGATGACACAAGGATGTGTCAGCCTGTTATATCAATGTCAGTACCATGTACCATCTACACACCCAGCTGTGTGCCTTAGGGACCAGTGAGCACTCTCATACTTAAGAGTTGTCAAGTTGTCACTTGAGGTGCCATGAGGACCCAGCAGTTTTAGTGCTTGGATTTATTGAGTCAGTGATGTAGTCCTAAGGGGAAATTGCACTTCATCTGGTTATTGATGATATACTGAGTTTTGGAAGCTCTCTTAATAACTTCACAGTTTTAGCCCTTGGACGTATTGCATTGTTTTGCAGTTCTTAGCACCTCTTAGTTTAGTTGTACCAGTATGGTTTGTTTGGTCTTTGAAGCTGTGGATGAGACATATTGCAAGTATTATATTTGATAGCATTTTTATTTTTGTCGTAATATTATTATTATTATTATTATTGTTATTATTATTATTATTTTTATTATTATTATTAATGATAACAATAATGACATTACTTTTATTATTATTTTTGTTAGTATAATTAATGATATCACTTATTAGTATTACTATTATTATTTATTATTATAAATTTATAATTATCATTTTTATCATCAATTACCATCATTTTTGTGATCAGTAGTAGTAGTAGTAGTAGTAGTAGTAGATCAGTAGTAGTAATGGTAGAAGTTGTAACATCATTATCATTATTTCAATCATTAGTATTATTGTTATCATCATTGCCGCATCCATCATCCTTCCATTGGATCTGCCTTTTAAATTGAGACGGCCATACCTCTGAACCTTTGTTTGTAGGTCTTTTACTACCAGAGGTTTTCTAAAGTCTTCAATGACAAATGGATTTGATGGTTGCCCGAGTTTGGACAGCAAGATCAGCAACAGCATAAGTTTATTTTTCCATGGAGTAATACACTTGTTGGTTTTGCTGTAAGAATTCCGTTGGCTGAACACAGACACTGGTCTTCAGAGCTGATGATATACAAGAGCATTTTTACACATGAGTTACTTTATATTGGTGAGATTATAAGACTTAATGCTCAGCTGCCCCTGTTATGTGTGATGGTCTATGTAATCTCCTGGGTGTAAATAAAAGTGAGCAATTGTACCCATCTCATTCACCACCCTAGTACAGCCAAGCTCTAGCATAGTGCCCATGGACACCTCTCAGTCAGGGTCTAGATTCAGAGAGCAGGGAGTCACATAGGCAGAGAGGAGAAACAAGCACAAGATCACACTACCAGCCGCCCTACAAGTAGCTACTAGGCATCTCTCTCTCGCACATGCATAGTGATTGATTAGCATGCACAGTGATGAACTGACCAGACATAGAAAGACAGAAGCATCAGGAGGTCACAACCTGTCCTGCAGTGTCATCATGGTGAACACAGTACCAGCTGGCCATCCAACACTCTACTACTCCAACACTCTGAAAGAACCCTCAGAATGTGGCAAGAAAGAACTGTCACACTAAGCCAGTCTCCACTCCCTGTGTATCTAACTCTCTGGTGAACACAGTACCAGCACTCTGAGAGAACCCTCAGAATGTGGCAAGAAAGAACTGCCACACTAAGCCAGTCTCCACTCCCTGTGTATCTAACTCTCTGGTGAACACAGTACCAGCACTCTGAGAGAACCCTCAGAATGTGGCAGGAGAGAACTGTCACACTAAGCCAGTCTCCACTCTCTGTGTATCTAACTCTCTGGTGAACACAGTACCAGCACTCTGAGAGAACTCTCAGAATGTGGTAAGAAAGAACTGTCACACTAAGCCAGTCTCCACTCTCTGTGTATCTAACTCTCTGGTGAACACAGTACCAGCACTCTGAGAGAACTCTCAGAATGTGGTAAGAAAGAACTGTCACACTAAGCCAGTCTCCACTCTCTGTGTATCTAACTCTCTGGTGAACACAGTACCAGCACTCTGAGAGAACTCTCAGAATGTGGTAAGAAAGAACTGTCACACTAAGCCAGTCTCCACTCCCTGTGTATCTAACTCTCTGGTGAACACAGTACCAGCACTCTGAGAGAACCCTCAGAATGTGGCAAGAAAGAACTGTCACACTAAGCCAGTCTCCACTCTCTGTGTATCTAACTCTCTGGTGAACACAGTACCAGCACTCTGAGAGAACTCTCAGAATGTGGTAAGAAAGAACTGTCACACTAAGCCAGTCTCCACTCTCTGTGTATCTAACTCTCTGGTGAACACAGTACCAGCACTCTGAGAGAACTCTCAGAATGTGGCAAGAAAGAACTGTCACACTAAGCCAGTCTCCACTCCCTGTGTATCTAACTCTCTGGTGAACACAGTACCAGCACTCTGAGAGAACTCTCAGAATGTGGTAAGAAAGAACTGTCACACTAAGCCAGTCTCCACTCCCTGAGTATCTAACTCTCTGGTGAACACAGTACCAGCACTCTGAGAGAACTCTCAGAATGTGGCAGGAAAGAACTGCCACACTAAGCCAGTCTCCACTCCCTGTGTATCTAACTCTCTGGTGAACACAGTACCAGCACTCTGAGAGAACTCTCAGAATGTGGCAGGAAAGAACTGCCACACTAAGCCAGTCTCCACTCCCTGTGTATCTAACTCTCTGGTGAACACAGTACCAGCACTCTGAGAGAACTCTCAGAATGTGGCAGGAGAGAACTGTCACACTAAGCCAGTCTCCACTCCCTGTGTATCTAACTCTCTGGTGAACACAGTACCAGCACTCTGAGAGAACCCTCAGAATGTGGCAGGAGAGAACTGTCACACTAAGCCAGTCTCCACTCCCTGTGTATCTAACTCTCTGGTGAACACAGTACCAGCACTCTGAGAGAACCCTCAGAATGTGGCAGGAGAGGACTGTCACACTAAGCCAGTCTCCACTCCCTGTGTATCTAACTCTCTGGTGAACACAGTACCAGCACTCTGAGAGAACTCTCAGAATGTGGTAAGAAAGAACTGTCACACTAAGCCAGTCTCCACTCCCTGAGTATCTAACTCTCTGGTGAACACAGTACCAGCACTCTGAGAGAACCCTCAGAATGTGGCAGGAGAGAACTGTCACACTAAGCCAGTCTCCACTCCCTGTGTATCTAACTCTCTGGTGAACACAGTACCAGCACTCTGAGAGAACTCTCAGAATGTGGCAGGAAAGAACTGCCACACTAAGCCAGTCTCCACTCCCTGTGTATCTAACTCTCTGGTGAACACAGTACCAGCACTCTGAGAGAACCCTCAGAATGTGGCAGGAGAGAACTGTCACACTAAGCCAGTCTCCACTCCCTGTGTATCTAACTCTCTGGTGAACACAGTACCAGCACTCTGAGAGAACCCTCAGAATGTGGCAGGAGAGGACTGTCACACTAAGCCAGTCTCCACTCCCTGTGTATCTAACTCTCTGGTGAACACAGTACCAGCACTCTGAGAGAACTCTCAGAATGTGGTAAGAAAGAACTGTCACACTAAGCCAGTCTCCACTCCCTGAGTATCTAACTCTCTGGTGAACACAGTACCAGCACTCTGAGAGAACCCTCAGAATGTGGCAGGAGAGAACTGTCACACTAAGCCAGTCTCCACTCTCTGTGTATCTAACTCTCTGGTGAACACAGTACCAGCACTCTGAGAGAACTCTCAGAATGTGGCAGGAAAGAACTGCCACACTAAGCCAGTCTCCACTCCCTGTGTATCTAACTCTCTGGTGAACACAGTACCAGCACTCTGAGAGAACCCTCAGAATGTGGCAGGAGAGAACTGTCACACTAAGCCAGTCTCCACTCCCTGTGTATCTAACTCTCTGGTGAACACAGTACCAGCACTCTGAGAGAACTCTCAGAATGTGGCAGGAAAGAACTGCCACACTAAGCCAGTCTCCACTCCCTGTGTATCTAACTCTCTGGTGAACACAGTACCAGCACTCTGAGAGAACCCTCAGAATGTGGCAGGAGAGAACTGTCACACTAAGCCAGTCTCCACTCCCTGTGTATCTAACTCTCTGGTGAACACAGTACTAGCACTCTGAGAGAACTCTCAGAATGTGGCAGGAGAGAACTGCCACACTAAGCCAGTCTCCACTCCCTGTGTATCTAACTCTATGGTGAACACAGTACCAGCACTCTGAGAGAACTCTCAGAATGTGGTAAGAAAGAACTGCCACACTAAGCCAGTCTCCACTCCCTGTGTATCTAACTCTCTGGTGAACACAGTACCAGCACTCTGAGAGAACCCTCAGAATGTGGCAGGAGAGAACTGTCACACTAAGCCAGTCTCCACTCCCTGTGTATCTAACTCTCTGGTGAACACAGTACTAGCACTCTGAGAGAACTCTCAGAATGGGGCAGGAAAGAACTGCCACACTAACCCAGTCTCCACTCTCTGTGTATCTACCTCTCTGGTGAGACTGAGTCAGCTTTCTCAAGAGCGGATTTTGCCCACACTCCCTGCTCTGACATCCCTACGATTTTATCTCTTGATAACACATGGCCATGCATGGTGAGGGTTTCTAAGTAAATATTTTTTGCAGTATTCATTGCACGTCTTGTTGTGCTGATTTGGTGTCACATTTCTTCTGCTGCCAGTAAACATGAAGGAACTGTTATGACCAATTGAACTGACTAAACATGCTCACGTTTTGTTGTTTTGTAGGGCTGATTCCTAACCATTTCTCGGATACTGGAGCCATATAGGGGTACCAGCTGTAGCAGTGGCTACAAGTGTGGAGCAGCACTAACTGTTTGGTAGCTCTGGACTTGGAGTAACGCAACCAGTAGATCTTAAACAGCAGGCTCCATAGAATCAAAGTAGTAGTGGGACCACAAGGGAATATAAAGTGGAGAAATAATAGCAACTATCTTGGAGTAGCAGTTGCAGCATAAGTGGAGTAGCTGTTGAAGCAGTAGTAGCATAAGTGCAGGAGTGGTGTTGGCAGCAGGAGTGGAGCAGTAAGCAGGAGCAGCAATCCTGGAGTAGCACTGGCTGTCAGCAGGTCTGGAGCGGTAGTAGCAGCAGAGGGTTGGTTGTCAGGTGCTCCAATATCCATCCAGACTGTGTCAACGTGATGGGGCCATTACTAAGGACATCCGGCTTCCTCCCTACCTCCTCCTCCTCATCATCATCATCATCATCGTCATCCTGCTGCTGCTGTCACCGGATAATGGCACTACTACTACTACTTCTACTCTTGTCACAACAACAACAAGTACAAGCAAGTAAGTTATCACTTCACCTCCTACCTTTTGCAACTCTTCCATATTTCTCATAATGCATGTCTTTAGGCAACACATCATACATTCAAACAGGGATGTTTCTTTATGTATACACACACACACACACATATATATATATATATATATATATATATATATATATATATATATATATATATATATATATATATATATATATATATATATATATATATATATATATATATATATATATATATACTGTAATACCATTTGGGGCCATTCTAGCTCGGACAAGAATGCTTAAGCTCTTATCCAAGCAGCGGTCTCTTTAAAAAACTAAAATGGTTACCTTTCCTTAACAGAGTTCAATTCAATACTGTTATTCTAATGTATAAATCTGTCAATGGACAGAGTCCATGCAATATACCTGGAAAATGTTTCAGTTCAGCTCAGATCAACATGGTCACCTTACAAGATCAAATACATCACTTAATTTGGTTCCTCCACCGATCAAAATCCAACTATTTAAACACTCATTCACTTACCAAGGCATAGTAATATGGAATTCCTTAACTTTAACTATGAAAATGGCACCATCTCTCTTATCATTCAAGAAACTATACCTTGAAGAATAATTTTCAACTCAGTGGCCTGAAGCATGAAAGGTATAATCCTTAACGCCACAGCGAAAATCAAATCTTGTATTTGACTGTGTTACCCTCGTGAAATAAAGATTATTATTATTATTAATATTATTATTATTATTATTATTATTATTATTATTATTATTATTATTATTATTATTATTATCATTATTATCATTATTGTTATCATTATTATTATTATTATTTTTATTGTTATTGTTATTATTATTATTATTATATATATATATACATACACTGTTTGAGACAGTGACTCCATCTGCCTTGAATGAGCCCCTAGATCAAATGTGCCAATACATGAATAATTAGCCCTTTTTATCTGGACTAAGAATTATTGAGTGATTTCTGTAAGAAAATGTCTGTACTGGAGAAAAATCAGCATGGGCCTGCACTATTTACTTTGAAGAAATTAATTAATATTTATACTGATGTTTCACCCATATGAATGTGCAATGGCAAAACTTATTTATTACCTTGAGAGAATAGCAGTCAGGTCTATTGAAATTTTAATCTTTTAATTCTATTGACTAGATGGGAGCTTTGTCATATGCCCTATTCACCTAAAAGCCTAAGAGCGTAGGTGTGTAGGGTTCTATAGATTTATAAGAAGAACTCAATGGAATTGGGTAAAACATACCACATCACTTGAGAGTGGGAGGAGCCGTATAATAATCCCTTCATGAGTCGAAACCTACTACAGTAAAGAGGGTTTCAGATCAACATGAAGTTAGGGCAGTTCCATTTATAAGTGTGGGGGGCGAGGGGAATAGAAGATAACTTAAAAATTTGATATCCCCCTCCTCCTGCCAGAAATCATATATAATCTCATGGGATAGAATAATTTGCAATTCAACCCCTACCCTAACCCCAACCCCTAATCTTCCGTCCCTTTGGAGTTTTCAGGGGAGACAATCTATTTTTTTCTTGCCCAGTAGCCTAATGCAAACCAAAATAATTATGGCTGATTCATAATTTAAAAAGGTGGCCAATTGTTGGACTGAGTCTAAACAGAAGACAAACTGTTATTAAAGTGTTTAATAGAAAAAATTGAATATTCGAAAATCTGTACAGCATTTTAAAGCATAAGGAATGCTCAATTCTGGTCTACGTAAATCTCGACTTAGTCTCCATAACTATCAGATTCTTAGTTTGTGGGACACTATAAGATGCATGAAACTGCTTGCATTCCTATAATAGCATGTGTAGACTGGAGGGTGGCTGATCCCTGTGGATACTTTTTCACACATGCAAAATCACTGAAATCCATCTTGCGTGAGAATGGTTTTAATTGGTGAGATGATACTGCTTGCAGGAAGGTACCCTAGCCTGCCAGCCTATCCCTGCCAACATGGGGTTTCCGTGAGGGTCAGCGAATGCTGTGCCCTAATTAGCCCTGGCTTGGTCAGGTGCCAGGGTCCTGTGTGGGGGGCACAGCTGGGCCACACAGAGACCCGGCACGGGCGGGCTGACCACTCAGTTACCTGAGACAATAATCACTACCTCATTTATTGCCTGTATGATGACATCATAGCTAGAACTGTCTCACCTGGGTGGTTAGGTGAGGACTGAGGAGGGGATATATAGGGGCTGAGGCTATCTGGGCTCAATCTACTTTCTAAGCTGTCTTTAGCCTAGTCCTAGGCCAAGAAATTCATTTCACTTCATTAATAACTTACATAATGTTTATATACCATTCTAAGATGTCTACCCATGTTTAGTTCTATCAGAGAAATACGTCCCCTTCATCCGCAACCCCATAGGCACAGCATGCTAGTACCTAGGGTATATGCGCCTCGGGTTACGCGGTGTAGCCTGGGGAAGTATTGGTCACGTGATTTTTTTTCAGCAGGCAGCAGGCAGCCAATACTGGGGTACACAGGTTATCTATGACTCATATAGTCGGAGGCAGCGAAATTTGATGATGCATGCACAGTGCCCACTCCCTGTCTACTACTCCCAGGTTCTATATTGGCTCACCAGGTGGCCAGCTTGGGTTCATTTGGATTTGATGATTCTAACTGACCAGTCGGACCACCCTTGGTGCCATATATCACCAGCCATAGGAACTGACCACTCGACATTAAGCTAATGATAGAGACCAGAATAGAGAAAATCATAACTTAATGAAATCATAGACCTGGAGCTTGTCTAGGCTGTCATATGTATTGTCTGTCTGGGGCAATAAGTGGTCAAGGTGGTCAAGAGTAGCCCCATAGGTTCACATAGGTTTACAATTCTCTTACCAGGTATATAGGCAATTCTGTTGAAACCACTAAAGATAGAAGGCCCTTTGATGCCATCTTAAAGGGCAATTAACAGTTCTGCACTGGATGTTCAACACAGGAGGGATGTTAACTGTTATGGGACTAGGAACCACTGTTTCTCTTTTAAGCATGATCTTTTATAAAATATTTGAAGAAAAAATGTAAATCAGTGCTTATCTTCTAAAATAATCATATTTCTCTTACAAAAGCATCTTTTAGAAAATATGTGAAGAAGAAATGTAAATCAGAACTTGACTAAGTATACCTTTCCTTTAAATATTTTGTGAATTCAAACTTTATTCAAAATTTGTTATCCTAGATTGAGCTTATACATATGAAGGCACACTCAGATCATGAATGGGTTAGAGGATAATGTTGGACCTGCTATTATTCCCGGAGTATCCATGGGAACTGGGACATCCTCCTCTCCCTCAGGGCCTGTCACACCTATAGGCAGTCAATGTGTGTGTGTGTGTGTGTGTGTGTGGGGAGGGGGGGGCTTAACGTGGATATAGGCAGAGTTAGGGTATGGCTTACAGTTCATTGTAAGCTGGAATCTGTCATTGTGGGAAAGTAACATTTAGTTACTCAGGGTTGTAACCTCACCTGCACAGTCTATGTGGTGGGGTTCTTAATGGTGAACATGACTAAGGGTTGGGGTGTATAGCATGTTTTGCTGTTCATTTGGGATTATATTGCATTATGGGAAGATATAACTGTTATATCTTACCCTCCTAGCTAATAGGATTATCTCAGCAAATGCTGTATGTGGTATTGTTTGTAGTATATTTGGAGCTGTATTGATCTGTCATATAAGTGTGGGGAAGTACCATTTTGATACCCTAGATACCCTTCCAGAGGGGTTTCTCACCTGGATAATCTTTCGCCTCCCAGGAAAAACACAGGAAACAGCATTCTTCACAATACTTGGCTTTATAGACATAGCCAAAATCTTTAGACTGGTTGTCAAAAATGGACAATCATGAACACTTGTCCATTGTTTCAAGGGAGACCATGATTCATTCAGACAGCAGCTGGAAACATGCATGAAAAATTACATAAGAAATCGCAAACAATTTTTTTCTAAAGATGCTTTGGTTAGTGAGGTGTCACTTAAAGTAAGTACTGGTATTCAGACTAGTTTGGGTGACTACAGCCATACAAGGCTGATTGGTTAACAAGGCCAGCTGAGTGGCCAGGCTGCTATTATGGAGGTTGTTGCCTCATCAATCAGCCATGAGCATGCATGGGGGTATGGGAAAGTGACCTGCCTTTAGTCCTGACCTGCCTTAGTCCTCTGCTCCTTCTCCTAGCTGCTTCACTCCAAATCTATATGGTCTCCATTACTTGACTTGGAAAGGGTTTGGCAAAAGTGGTAGTAGCCTAACTTAGTTACCCAACCAGTACAGTTGCAGAAAAATGCTTGCTGGGCTAGTAAACTATTATTCCTGGTAGCCCTAACAGCTAGCCCACTAGAATTGCATTATAACCACAACCATGACCAACATAGCATGTTACTAATTAATAAGTCGTTTGGAGTATTTTGATATTTTGACTATCACATACTTCACTTAATTGGCTGGTAGGCAATTGAGATGGGCTAGTAGATTCGTAAGATTACCTGCCCTAACCACCCCTTTGGCAATTGCCATTGTCCCACCCTGCTGGGTTTTTTTTTCACTTTTTGAGGCATAAAGGAAGTAAGAAAGATATGGATTTGAAACATAGTTTATGATTTATCACCACTTTTTCTGAAACATTAAGGCTGAAGAATAGGCGTGAGTTGTTAATTGTAGAGGATGTAACAAGGCTATTACAGGGATGATAACTAGCATTGCTATAAGGAAACTGGAGTACCTGGTTGGCTGGAGAAAGTACTGACTAACCCAAAATAGTGGCAGCTTTTTCACTTTCATCAAGCAGGATTAAAACCTAGCACCTCTCACAGTGATGGGAGCCAACAAGCAGTCAGGGGCAATACCTTAGACCACCAGGCTACTGGGGCATGCAGCCTCAAATAATTATCATGGAGACAACTGTTTTAAGTCATGCACGGGAGTCCCATGGGAAATATTGAATGTTGGAGAAGATATTTGTCTGCTGCAGAGTACTTTTCTGGTGTGCATGTACCATTTGCAAATAATGAGCAGATTAGTGCGTGCATGGTGCCCTGGTATAGTGTTAACTCATTCATGCTCAGATCTCCACTCGAAAACTGTAGTCTGGATCTTATAATGCTACTTTTGTGAATAACCTCAAGATAAAGCTTGCAATCACTAAATATTTGAAGGAGAGTTGTAACTTGGTTTAGTTATCATAAAAATTTCCCTTGCAGATATTTTCAAATAAAGACTTTCTTGAAAAAGATATTTCCAAATTAGTCTGATCTTTTTATCTGCTTCAGGGATGAATGGGTTAATATTTGAAAATTCTTGTGTACATACTAGTATTAATAAGCGCTGGTTTTGTTTGTTTCATAATTAATGTGAGCATGTGTCCCAATAGCAGCAGCGACATATCAGGAACATTACTATTTAGAATACCTTTCCGCCTGAGTGCGTCTAGCCATGATTGTAGTGGTAGAAGGAGCTTAATGCACTGGGCCGCACCTGGGGTGAATAAAGGTTTAATCACCTGTAAGTAATCTGGAGACACGGCCGGCACAATTCTATGTATTGTTAAGCTGTGTGAGCTGTGTACTATAATGGCAATGAGTGAATGCTTCTCAGGTCTCATGGACTGTACTTTTGCAGCACATGTAATATCATAGTTATGAATGAAAGAACTTATAAATGTCTTGTTTAAAATGTTACATAGATGGAGTTTTATATGGTCATATATCAAATAACCAGAGAGTATTTAATTGAGTTGTAAAAGCAATATCATCATCAGCATAATCATAACCATCATTATCATAGTCACAAGTATTGTAATCATCATCATCATTATCATCATCATCATCAACATTGACTGTTCCTTCAGATACTTGCCTTAATGACCCTTCCCTAGGCCCCATCTCCCCGTGTATTACAGTCAAGAATTAACTCAAGTAGGCAGTCTGCATACCATTAAGGTAGTCCATTGGCTACCAGAAAAGAGCCACACATGGAAGTACTGGAGGTAGAAAAGGTATACAGGCCACTTTCCTGAGAAAATCTAAAGGTTTATGATTGGGACATCTATAAATCCATAGGACTGCACAATTAGTTTTATAACTGGTCCGTCTGTCACAGGGGGTCCCTTAACTCAGTCAGTCAAGGGAATCTCTTTACAAATGCTATGTGAATGCCATTACAGTTTAGAACAATTGTAATGCAAAATCAGGAAAAAATAGTTAAAGAAAAGTTGTAGAATTATGATTTATTAACACCTTTATTTCAAATGGGATCCATAAAATGTTTTTGTCCAAAAGATATGCCCAAAGGGTGAATGGGTTAATGCTCTAGTATGTGGGTGAAGGAAATATAATCCCCTCAGCTAGTAACTGATAGCTCTAGGGCTTCTACATGACCAATTCAATTATAAACAAGTCACACTTGATTATAAACGTTTTGCCTTGAAGTGGAAACATTCATTCTCAGCTAACAGGAACATTGCACTCTTCTCTTGTTGGCCTGCTTGGACCATCTGGAGCTGCACAGTTTGCACTGCAACATGGCAGAAACAATCAGAAATGTTTAATCTTTCTATAGTCTGCCCATTGGTTGCCTTTTACAACTAATCACTCACCTCTCATGGGGTCTACTATGATGCCTGGTTAGAATGAGGCGGTTATATATATAACTTACATGGATAGCATGTGTTAGGTCCTAGGTTATAGGCCACTTATCAGACACACTCGTACCCCACAACAACCCAGATAGGGCCCCGTTGAAAGAGGTACTGGGAGGACAGTATAATTACAGAGAAGGGGGAAGGCAAGTGTTGCGGCAAGGCGCTAAAGGCCGCAGGAGGAATAGAAAGTGGCAGTGTAGTAAGGATCCGTGCGCCCAAAAAGTGAGTGGCGGGCGCACGGATCCAAGCCCAACGTACAGGTGGAAGGTGCATGGATAGGGCACTGATGATCACGTGGGGACGTGTGAAAGGGCAGATAGAAGGTAGATTGGTGGGAGTTGCATAAAGTAATGCCTTATAGTTAAGTGCTGGACTCATGTCAGGAGTACCACATAAGCCATCAGCGCGGGCTCACGTGGGAACAAGGACCAATCAGGGCTCTCGCATCGATTACATTACTGAGACACCTTATCTCCACCACCAGCTGGGGGTGGCCAAAGCACCAATTTCTGGCCTATTAGCGGCTATTAATTGACATTAGTTGAGGCTTGCATGTTCATGTTGACCGGCTGGTTTCGAATCCACTTGTGTTTGGTGATCTAAGGTAAAGTCATGTGCAGCAAGTGTGCATGCAAGTGTCCTTCATCAACAGATATAAATTAATACTTACACCCATTAAACTTCACAGATCTCAATTTTTATATGAAGGCTAGGCATTACTTGCATCCATTAAACTATATATTCTCTCGAAGAAATTCCTAACTTCACAACTGTGGAAATGTTTATTATAATAAATCAAAGATAAAAGATTATTTTTAGTCTAAGCCCAACATAAAGTCATCGGCCCTTATAGCGAACGGCAATTCAGGCAGACGTCTTTTCTGGGATCAACGGTTTTGACCAACAATTCATTTTAGCAAAGTTAAGTAAAAAAAATACTAGAAATAAAGCCACCGTTATTTTGAGTATGAAATATTTCGAAGTACCACACGAAGCACTGGGCAGGTAGAAAAAAAATGCGATCGAGAGATGGAATCGAACCCGCGACCCTAGGATCGGGAGTCCGGGAGTCGACTGTGCTATCAACTAAGCTATTCCTTCTATTGTGTGGGACGGAGTGAAAAGAGAACCATATTGATGAAATCCCCTAACTCTATTTGGGATCGTTCCTAGTATTTCGAGTCATTCTTGTCATTTACGTGACTGACAACCGTAGTAGATCTTTGTTAGGTACATGTACCACTAAGCCACTTTTATAAATGACCCCACACATTTACATACGGCCCGAAACTGATTATGACCTACCTTCGTCACCTTTGGTAAATAACCAAATCAAATATGGCGCCTGTTGTCTAACTACTGCCAGACGGCTCGCCATCACCCGAATGTCGTTAGAACCCAATAAGGAGCGCCAAAATAGCTGAAAAATTGTATTTGATCTTTTAATCTAATGCCTTTTCAAATGGATAAAAAATAATGATTATATCAATACGCCTTTACATGTCGTTAACTTTATGGCATCGCCAGTTTCGCAATCCAATTTTCCTAGTGTTATGAACTTGCTATTCTGAGGTTCAATTAGTTACATCTGCTTTTTGGGGGCGCTACGCGCTGCATGAACATTTGCGTCTAGCTTCAGCCTACCTTCGCAAATGTTTCATTTTTTAAGGGACTGCTCAAGCTTTATTTATGGGATTGGTTTTGTTTCTTTTCAACTGGTTGCATCCCAGATAATTAAATTTGAACAGGGATTTACACAGAAATAGTTCCATAGTCTAGACCAGGGTCTTAGCCGATATTTGGAAACAGGGTGTCCAAATAGAGGTTTCATAGACTTTTGCGTGTCCAAAGTGTGGTACAAGATACATACTACTAATAAGATAGACCCTATACCTTTACAGATTTTGCTTTTTTAGGCCATATACTGCTATGTGTGTCTTATAAAAGTGACACTACAGCTTCTACATCTTCTATCTTCTAAGAAAAGTCATTTTTAGCAAATTCCGACATAAACTTTTGGGTGTCCAAACTGTCAAAAAACAGTGTTCTGCGTGTCCAAATGACACGCTGGACGCATTACGGCTAAGCCCCTGGTCTAGACTACCTATTTTTTCTAGAGCATACCATACCGGATACCTCCCAATTCGGTACAATAGAATACTCTACATTATTCTTTTATCAGGATATATATAGTTATCAGTCAGAAGATAAAATTTGTGAAATCATAGCTGAATATCTGATTATCTCTGAAAGAAGAGAATAGATTAGTTGAGATTTTTGTTTATTTGTGTTGATTATAGGATTTGTTTATTGATTATCCCCTGTGGGCAGAGAGTGTTTGTGATGGAGGGAGTGATCCATGCACAGCTGACTGGCCACCCAGCTGCTCAGAGCACCGGGCAGCAGCAGCAGCAGCAGCAGCAGCAGCAGCTATATAGACCCTGCTACAGCGCACACACAGCATGCTGCTGCTGCCATGCACTACAAGGATAATATACCTATATTTGCAATTCTTAGATTTAAAAAAGCTGCATTCATAGAAAAAATTGTTCTGTTTCGCCTTGATCCTGAACAACTGATTGTGCCACAGTTGTACCACCTACATGAAATAACTGTGACTTCAAAAAGGGAGAGATGTTCACATCAAGCAAACTACCTTTACATACATAGTGTATAATAGCGCACACGGCACATACATACTTGTACCTTAACTAACTGACACTTCAAAATAAAAGAATTTCACATTAATCATTTAAGCTATTCATTGCCAGAGTGCCCTGGTGGTTTGTCGCTTAGGTACTAGTTGACAAATGTCAACAAATAGCAAAACCAACACCCTTGTCTTTCTTTTGTCAATTTAAATAGTTTGTCAAATTTTCTGAAGGTATTTTATGAAATACATGTTGGAAAAGTGTTAGGATCTCAGAGTCTGATGATGAAATGGTAATCGCAGATGAATATATTTGAATTGAAAATTTGTTCATTGTTACTTTTTCTACCATATTAAGGCTAAGAATATAGCCAGTTGTAAATGGTGGAGGAAACCAGGGTACCCAGTGAATATTATGGCCATACCTGAGTAATGTAGGCATCTTTCTCCCCCAGACCACTACTATTGCAGGCAAGGGTATCTACTAGCTGTGACAGTAGAAAAGGGAAACACATTTTCCTACTACAGGCAAAGACAAGACCACAGGCAATTGCATTTACCAAATATTTCTAACATTTTAGTATTTCATAACTTGTTCTATCATTTGATGAATTAACATCTTATTTAATGATGCTAAGCTTTTCTGTGTAGGGCTTGCATTTAGTAAAGGTCAGCCCCATCAGGCCGGTATATTCCTCTTCTGCTATCGTAAGTGACCCTGTAACAATCTGGGGCTCAATGGGTTATGGCAGTTAGCACCCAATATTTCAAGGAACCGTTGATGAACTTTGTACTGGACTCGTCCATCAAGAGGTCACCTTACTGATGTTGAATAATTACATGCATATGCCGCCTTGTGTATTAGTGGGCTTGTTGGTTTTTGGGGATAGGTGGCAGAGTTATATTGCTAGCTTTGGCCAAGATGCATTAAATCCTTTATTTATTGCTAGAGTAATAAAGGTGTCTTGTCTTGATGGCACCTGGCATTACCAGTGACAGTCATTAGGTTTTAGAAGTGGGTATAAAATCATTTAGGAGATAGTTTTATCACATGGGAAAAGTGATATTTTAACTGTGTTTTAACAAAATATTGATTGCATTTTAAGTTCTACATTCATTGGGAGGTTATGATCTATCAAGGGTTATCGAAATAGCATATTCATTCTGTAGGGCAAGTGTGCATTGAGTTTTACATATACTAGTACTTTTGAATTTTACCTTCTCATGAAAAATGCAGTACACGTGTGGCTTACAGAAGAAAATAAAGAGACAGTAAATTTAAGATAAAGGGTATTATTTTCGAAAGTAACAAAAAAATATTGTTGGTAATTCTATTTCTGTTTTATGAGTTGTATAGTGGGAGGAAACCTGAGTATGCCTGACCATGAATGTATTTAGCAGCTAACGGTTCTTCATGCCACATCAGTTATCACACAGCATGCAGGGCAAGTGAGATCTACATAGTCCATAGTGGTAAGGAGAAGAGTATGCAGAGTAGTACAGGTCCATTACTAAAACACATTGTGGAACCCACAGAGCTACCCCCCTCAATCCACACACACTCACCCTTGTTACTGTAATAACAGCAAAGTTCTTTCAGGTATATATACATTTATACATATTATATATGCATATAAATATGCTCAAAGGCGCATTACATTCCATTGTCAAAGGATAGATGTTGATATCCACATAGTTAATTGATATATACATCTTTGAACAGATGTGTTTTCAGTTGTCGTTTGAAGATTGCCACACTCCCAGCTCCCCGAATACATACATACATACATACATACATACATACATACATACATACATACATACATATATATATATTATATATATATATATATATATATATATATATATATATATATATATATATATATATATATATATATATATATATATATATATATATATATATATATATATTTATTATATATATATATAAATATATATATATATATATATATATATATATATATATATATATATATATATATATATATATATATATATATATATATATATATATATATATATATATATATATATATATATATATACATTTATATAACACCCATTTCATATTTGTATCATCTTCCACTCTAAGAGTGATTGGAACTCAGGTTTTGCAGTATGAGCGGTTGCCTTCAAGACAAAACCTGTGTTACCTTCAAATATTGATTGGGTTCCATCCTGTCTTCATTCCACAGAATCTGTTCCTAATTGGGTCAGTGATAGTGTTTAACATTACAATCCAATGACTCAGTCTGTAATGTGGTGCACTTATTATAAATGGAATTTTGATGTGAGAAATGGAGTAGAATTTATCCTAATTAGTGCCAGCTTTTGTTTGTTAAACTCTGGCATTCAGGATTGCATGTCAAGCAGAGTGTTTTGGGTTTGTTTGAGAAAGCTTTGCACCTAGTCTTTGTAATGCTCCATTAACCTGTATACATCTGTACCATACACCCCATCTGACACATATAACATATCTTGAGAACTAACCAGATTTTGAGAATTATTGTCTTAAAGCTGTGGTTTCTGTTGGACTGACAATCTCTTTTTCTATTTTTTTAAATTACTAAGGCCACTCCAATTTAATTACTTGTCTTACCAGCTTTTTTTGGAAAAAAAAATCCTGTCAGACTCCAAAAAAAAGAAAAAAAAAGTCATCTTTGGTGTCTTAAGGACGAAAGTGGTTTTGAAATTTTCTGTCAGACTCCAAAAAAAAAAAAAAAAAGTGCAAGTTTTAAGAATATTCTTTGTAAATGTGATTCAATCAACTACAGGAAGCTATCATTGCTGTAGTAGAGCCCCAGACTTGAGGAGGTATACCTCCCACCCTTCAGGTTACAGGGATTAATAGATTGATTGATTTTATTTAGTTGAGAATAGGCTGGTAGAAACATATCCCTACCAGTCCTAGTCGTCAGACTCTAAAAAAAAAAATAATAATAAAAAAAGTCACATTTTTCAACCTTTTTTTTTATTCCAAAATGGCTCATTTCCTACCTCCTGAGCATGTAAGACAAGTAAATAAATTGGAGTGGCCTAATATGTTTCATTATGTATGTCAAAGACAGTCAGTCGATAAGTGAGTTTGAGAGCAGCATTGGTTTTAAGAGTACAGTATTATATGTGTACTATATGTGAAATCTTAATTTTATTGTATTTCTTTGTTCCATCAAAATATATATGGCAAATGACTCACTTCTTCCACTGTTCGCGTAACTAAATCTCCCTTTTAGGATGATGTTCACAATCTCTAAGATGTACGGTTGAAGTGTAAAAAAAACTTTATATAGGATAGAGCCACTCTTTCTAACTTTTAAGTGTATGAATAATGTGGGTGGGTGTTCAAATTCTCAATCTAACATGCAGCAAAGATAATAAAACATACATATATGCACCTAGGATATATTTTATGTGTTACGGATCCATCCTAGAACTTTTTGACTTCATTTTAAGAATTTTGTGAAGATGAGTTCTATATGCACGAAGGATTAAGACCCAAACAAACTTAAGGCACCTGGCATCACACATGCACAATATCGGACATCATCTTCTTGCAAATGTATGTAGAAAGCTGTAGTTTCATGTAAATATGTTAAACCAGTGACAAAACATCCAACTGCTTCACTGTTTTCAAAGTTTTCATTATCAGAAGTTGATCAACAGTAATTATCAAGCCTGCCTTGATATTGATACCCCGATTCTAGGTATCTCCTGAACCAGCCACTGACACTAGAGACAACTTAATCCTGAGTAGTCTTTGTTCTTCTTGTATTGGTACATAATTTCAAAACATCTTAATTTGATATAGAACAACAAGGACTGTATCTGTAGCTATTTACGTTGTCTAATTATATGTGGCCATGTCTTTGTGTGCTGGCTTTGATGTTCAGGGTCCCAGAGAGGTTGTGAGGCATCAGTTACATGTAGCGTGGAATTATTCATGAGCGTGTTACTGTATCCTCTGGACTTGCTGCACCAGCTAGCCCTCTTGCAAGGTGCAGCACACCCATGGGAACCTGGAGAAGCTGGCCCTGCCATGTAGTCATTGATGGGCTTTAAGGATCATACTATTAGAAAAATAATCGGTCAACCAAATAATCAGCTAACAG
>OZ012685.1:5513118-5560214 GCA_963942565.1 Maea johnstoni
ACATAAAAAAACAACATTGCATACAATTCACAAACAACATTTATTTTTATCTATTTTATCTTCATTTATTTCAAAAACATTTGGGATATTCTTGAAGGGAAACTTTTAATAAGAAATGCCCCCAAATGTTTACTGGCCCTGTAGGACCAGTTGAAGTCTTTTTTTACTGGCCCGAAGCCGTTTTGGGGAATTTTTTACTGGCCTGGGGCCATAGGACCACTGTTAGCGTCGAGCCCTGTGTCTTTTAGGTCTGAAGTGGACAGGTAATATATCAGTGCTTAGTGATGACCAGTGCGGCAGAGCACAACGCTAACAGCAATAAAAGACCTCAGTTGCTCCTACAGGGCCAGTAAACATTTGGGGACATCCTTGTTGACAAGTTTCCCCTCAAGAATGTCCCTTAATGTTTTTGAAATAAATGAAGATAAAAGAATTAAAGATAAATGTTATTGGGGAATTCTATGAAATATTTTTTCTTGTTTATATGTTAAAGAAAAAATTGTAGGACCAGTAAAGATTTTGTAGGACCAGTAGATCCTAGATGTAACTGTTCCTATGGGGCCATTAACAGTTTGAGTTGGCATTGAGGCCTGTGCAGTCAAATAAATGTTGCACTCTAAAATCATCTTATTCTATCTGGTAGTGAGAAATGGATAGTCAAGTTAGTGAAGTCGTGGCTTACCTGGCCACCTGTGTTTCTCTTTGTTATACTTACTCGTTTTTGTTGTCACTAATATTGCTACCTTAGTATCAGCTAGGAACATGACACTGAATAAGCTAGTGGATATACAGATAAAGTACACAGTTCCATCATATTGTACTTTCAGAGACCATTTACAAATGAAGATGTCAATTGTACTAAGGCAACTGAACGGATCACCCCCCAGGTAAGTGATAATTTGTTATATATATATATATATATATATATATATATATATATATATATATATATATATATATATATATATATATATATATATATATATATATATATAAATTATATATATATATAGCATTACATTATGGTGATTCTAATGATCATGGTCATGATCATGGTGGTGGTGATGATGATGAGGGTGATGTATGTTGATGATGAAGTGATGATGATAGTAAGATGATAACCTTTTATATCTGGCAACTGAAAAGCCTATCAGTTATGATATTATATCAATGAAATTAATGATGCTCTGACACTTTCCGATGTCATTTACAATATTTGGTCAGCCTATCAACTTTTTTTTAGGAATCTGATGAAAGAGAAAATTAATCAATGTGTGTATGTAATATAAGTTTTTGAAAACTACACTATATTCCACTATTTGTTTTGTTACAGGGTCTTGGAGTCTTACAATACAATCTCCACTGCAGTTCAAATGGTCAGACCTATACAGAGAATGTGAGAGTAGCCACAAGGCATGTCAACAGCTATCCACCATTCTTCATGTGTGGACCCTACTACAAGACAATCAGCGAGGTCAGGAGAATTTTATTGTGTACTAACTCTTGAATGAAAGTCTTAACCCATTTGCATCTTGAATGCACATATGGTCTGAAAACTTTGACCATTTAATTAGTCCATTAGATCAACATTAAAAAAACAGCCAAAGAGGAAAAGTTAATCTAAAAGAAAAACAAGCTTTCTGTGAAATAGTTCTCAAGCTATTGCTTTGTTATCTAGATATGTATCATATCCAGTTTGTCAGACCGTACAAGTTTCAGATGCAATTCGGTAAACATATTCATGCCTTTTTGTGTCTGAGACTAGTACCTTTAATGTTTTAGTTCAAAATACATCAGAAATAAACCTCAATTCTCCTTCTAATGCTTTGTCTAAGAATGCTTTATTTTGAAGCATGTTATCATACATCCAAATTGTCATTCTTTCTATGCGGTTCTTTACTGAATACAGTGATCATGTGAGAGTGAAAAGGTATATTATCTTCCTGCTGTTGGGTGGGAACTTAAAGAATAATGGCAAGAATCTTGACTTATCCTGAAGGAATACTGTAAATCCTCTTAATTTACCATTGTAGTATAATTTGCTGGTATTTTCTGATCAGACATGATTTTGGCAAATTCTGAATCATTTCGTCAAATTTACAACATACATATGTAAATCAAATGTCTGCTCTGTGGTCAAGCTGTCACTGGAGATAGATTAGGACAACAAACGGGATACATTTATTACTATACAATAGAAGGTTTGTGAGGGAATTGTAATTTGTACTGACAGCTAGGTGCCTATAGTTGTTGACTTCACTTATCATGAGCCCAGATGAGAGCAGATACCAACTAGTTTATTGGCTTATAAGTATTAAATTCAATCCACCCTCCCTAGTCCATTTAATCACTTCATTATAATGTAGTTTATAAGATCCAAGCAGATGGGATGCTCTCAGTGACCTCCCTGGTAATAGTCTTAATGTGAAAACAATTCACTCTTGTTTTTTATCTGCCAGTCACATAACTGATAGATTAAGAATTGTAAAATTCCGATAAACGCTGAATCGTCACATTTCAGACAACAAATTTACCATTTCAGGCACCCATGCTATTACGAGAGAATAGTGGCAGTTTGTAACATTGATTTCATGCTGAGACGATCATATTTTGACTTTTTTTTATGGGATGGGGGAAATGAAATTTACATCCTTATCATCCAAAAACATAATCGCTTATAATCAATCATAAGATTTCATGATCGACTGTTAAATCAAGCTATGCCTTGTGACCAAATGCTCAATTATGTGTGTGATAGACCAAGCACTTATACTCATTCTAGTATATTTTCTCTTTGTTCACTGCTTTCAGTCGACTCCCGTCGGTTCTAGCATATTCATTCTCGATGGACTAGCCGTAGATGGGGACGTGGAGGGTGAGATCACTCAATTTGGAATTGTGGTGAGTAGAGCACTGTCTATCCTGCTATAAAAACCTTGGATTATTCAGAATATATTATAGATCAGTCATTTTGGATTGGTGGTGAGTAGAGAACTGTCTAACCTGCTATAAAGACCTTGTATTATTTATTATATTAAGATCAGTAATTTTGATTGGTGAGTTCATGGAGCTAACTGTCTAACCTGCTATAAAAACCTTGGATTATTTATTGTATTAAAGATCAGTAATTTTGAATGGTAAGTGCATGTGTAGCGTAGACATGTTCCTCCAAACATGCTAGCTAATCTTAGGGTATTAGTGGCTTACTGTATTATCCTTCCCCTATTCTAGTGTATCTAGGGAAGTAAAGGGTGGAACCTGTTGACTTTGTGTCCTTTCTGTTTCTACGCACTAGATGACCCCGCTGGCAGCAGGGTCATTCAGGGTCATGGGCTAGCCTGCTTATCAACCCACATTCCTCCGTTGTTACGACCCTTTAATTTACCTGCTCGATGAAGGGCCCCTGTGTGGGATCTAGGTATGTGATAGGGGATGATGTCAACTCGTAGTGTTGTTTGTCAGAATATAAAGATTGAAGTACGCATGCTCAAGGTACTATCAGAGACTTGAGAGTTAGTTAGTTCCTGTCGCGATGTGAGAGAGAGAGGGTTGCGTTGGGGGTGGCCTGGTGCCTACTATTCTACAGAGTGCTAATATACATGTAAGTACTTCTCTATGTACCTGCCAGGGTTAGGTTATATATGCTCACTGTTAGGTTTTCCTGTATATCAATGTATTCTTAGGTACTTATTAAAGCTTACAATAGTGTATACCTTGTGTTGTCAAGTTACTATAGGTTAACCCATGTCAAGTCAAGCCCTTCAGATCAGTCGAGAACCCCCGTCTTATCTAACACCCTCAGATAGATGGCGTAGGCGTAAAACACCTACGCTACAAAATTGGCGCCCAATAAGGGACTGATCAGGGTTTTGAAATTGATTTCTTTCTGATTTTTGATAGTTTTCTTTGTTGAGAAGCAACTTTTTGTCAGGAATTTCAATATGGCTGCCACTAAGTAAACACACCCCTCCCCATGCCCTGAACCTCGTGGGGATGAGATTAATGCCCTCGGACTTGGAAATTTGATTAGGGGGGCATCATAAAAAGTGGGAGGAGGGGTTAGGTGATTATGAAGTGAGCATACAGAAATTTATGGAGTACTATTAAAATAGATAATAATGTGAGCGTTTTTAACCCTGGTGGGGAAATGGGGAGGTTAGTTAGCACACAAATGAGGCACCGGCCACCCCAAATGTTAACCCTTTCCTGTCCGTGGCTAAGGAGAGTGATAATGGGGAGTGCCAGTTTTTGAATTTTTGTTCTCCCCCTGGTACAGAGAGGATACCAGGTGTGGGAGTTAATGGAATAAAAATGTTGTTGAATGTGAATTTTTTTTGCAGAGGCGAGATGGCGGCGTACCACAGCAGCATGGTGGTGGAAGGCGCAGAGTGCTCCCCAGCAATTCTTTCGTGAATTCCTGGGTCGAGCGCACTCGTGCCGGAGACCCCAACATGGAATGCTCCCCAAGGATACCCTGGGTTGAGGACAGTAATGGAGGCGCACAGTGCTCCCCAGGGAATTCCTTTGTGAATTCCTGGGTCGAGCGCATGCGTGGCGCGGACCCAAACATGAGGTGCTCCCCAGGCAATTCTTGCAGGAATGCCTGGGTTGATAGCACACTTGCAGAGGAGGATAGCCTAGCCACAAGGCTTTGTTATGACTTTACTTTATTATATATAGAAGCCTGCACCTATACTAGATAGGGACGTGTGGCCTTCTGTTGGCCATTTAGTTCCTGCAATTGCCACACGAGGGAGATTACTGGTAAGTGAGCTCCTAGTATACTGCAGTGCCATCTGTCCACAATGAAAGACATTTAAAAAGGGCCTGGGAGACAGGCTAGGAGGAGTGCTCCCCAGGCAATTCTCGCAGGAGTGCCTGGATTGGTAGCCAATTGCAGAGGAGGACTGCTCTCCAGGAAATTCTTGCAGGAATGCCTGGGTTGAGAGAAAAAGTGCCATGGATAGGACGAGATTATCGGCATTTTCAAAAAAAAGGAAGGAAAAGCAAGAATGCCCGGGGTGAGAGGAGAAGTGCAGACGTCAGGGAGTGCACGCATGGTGCGGACCACGAAATGGGGGCATTGCTACGGAGGCAACGCCCTGACATTTGGGTGTGGCAGACGTGTGTACTGCTTGACTCTACTGAGTTACCGGCATAATTCCTTCCGGACAGCGAGGGGAGGCAGGTTCAAAGACCTGCCGGGAGAAATACAGAGCCGGTTGGCGCACAGCAGAACCCATTATAGGGTCTCTCATTTCAATGAATTTCATTGTAGAAGTTTTTTTGTTTGTTTTCGGCACCCAAAGTCTGGCGTTCCTTCGGGTTGGTCACCCCTAGAGAAGCTAGATCCAAAAAACACACCCAAAGACCGGCATCCCTTCTGACTGATCATCCTTGGGGAGGCTGAGTCAAAACACAAAGGCATCCTTTGACCGGCAACTCTTCGGGCTGACCCCCCCTAGAGAGGCCGAGTCAAAATGTAATTTAAGAAAAAAATAAAACACCATGTGGCGGATGAAGTCGAGTGTAAATGGAGAGTATGTATGTGGAATATAGCATACTGAGATAAGACGAAGCCGTAGCGAGGTGGCCATTGAGCATATCTACGGCATTGGGCATAGCCTACAGCACCTGGTAAGGTGGGCTAGGATTGACTTTAGATCGGACAGGTACCTGTCCGTGGTCGCATGACCAATGGATTATTGCTCTTAAGCGTGGGTCCGTAAAGAGCCTTGTCCATGGCACGCCTGTTGAGGTCGACACCACTAATTGGAGCACCAGCCTATACCCATTGCCTGTCATTCACTATTATATATATATTTTTTTCTTTTCTTAACATTACACTGAGTGCACCGGTACGTCCAAGAGAAATGCAAAATGACTGTGGCAGGTGGTTATGCCCAGAGTCGTGAAGGACTGTAATGGGGCATACCCTGCCATGAGGTCAGGTTATGGGACACACTGGAGGTGTGGAAAAAACAACAGAAGACTGTGGCAGGTAGTTATACCCAGAGTCTTCAGTGACTGTGATAACATACCCTGCCATCAGGCCAGGCTGCTGGACACACTGAAGGTGTGGAGATAAATAAAATAAATAAACACCAAAACACAAGAAATCAGTCACAGGTTACTGTGGGCGCGGGCATGGAGTCCCCCACCTAGCCTACCAAGAAACAAGACAAGGAATGAGAGAGAGCAACCGACACTCTTTGCGTACAAGGATAGACTGACTGCAGTTGTTAGGAAGCGCAGGAGATGACGGTTTGCTGAATAAACTGACAGACCAATTCTCATATTCCATCGGGGTTACTGTTTGAAAGGAATAAACAGCAATATTGGGAGGGTAAGTATACATTTTGAGTTTGTTGC
Source organism: Maea johnstoni (assembly GCA_963942565.1). Classification (NCBI taxonomy): domain Eukaryota; kingdom Metazoa; phylum Annelida; class Polychaeta; order Spionida; family Magelonidae; genus Maea; species Maea johnstoni. Next base: position 5,519,491 of record OZ012685.1, read on the forward strand.
TTTGGGGCTGTATACAGATCTCACCGCTTGATCCTGATTATGTATTGGACCGAAGGGTGAGATCTCTGTACACACCTCCGAGCATTCTCAGGGTGGGGCAGACCAAGTTGCGCCATTACCCAGGACCACACAATAATAGGAAGGAAGATTCCGTAGACGTTTGGAAGACGATTGGAAGCTGTTTGTGAACCGTGAGATGAGTGGATACTTTCAAAGTGACATTTTAAAAAGACATTTGGAGAGGAGTTTCTGATTTGACATTTTTGGTGCTCAATGATCAGGCTTAGTATATGTATGAGCTACCAAGCAGGCTAGTAGTAACCTATATTCATTGTAGTGATGTTGTGCTTATTCAGGTAATTTTCTTGATAGGTTGTCTAGTGTGTGATGAATTAAATATAAATGCTGAATTTAGAAATATTCTGACATGAGGTAGAATAAGTAAATTTTTCAGAATTATCAAAGTGCGACGGCAAGTTTTTGGTATTGAGCTCTGACTACAGGTGATGCATCTCTTCCTTAGTGAAGGGATGTTCCTTGCTTGGTAGCGCAGGGTATGTGCGCAAGAGCTGACCGCAGGTGTTTTCCTCTACCACATGGTCAGGGATATCAGGCCTGCGGTAGTTTTGTGTGTTCAGTGTGTTTCAGAAAATAAAATGAGCTGGGCCATGGTTTAGTAATTTTCGTTTCGCTTATTGCACTGATTGCCCACACCCTTGACCATCCAGGCATGGCTGTCTAATTCACTATTTTGAACTTGAAAATTCTAATAAAAGTTTGCAGGTATTGCTTTAATATTTTTCTATTTCTCTGTGTATTTGCCAGTTAAAATTTAAATTGTATGATGGCGTCTCATGTTTCAGAGCTAAAAATGTTTATAAAATTGTAGTAGATATGAATCTTATTTTATGCTGGAGTTATAAGATTGTATGATTACCTTATATATGTGCATGCAATATTGTTATGAGTATTAACCATATTATGATTAGTCTTGCTTAGGTCCTTATATTCATGTAGCCATTTTCTTTGAAGAGAGTATTATTTTGTCAATTTTTGAATGAACGTATGACTTAGTTACGGAAGAAATATTTTAGGATATGTAAAGTTAGCGTTAACCTGAGTCTGTTCTATGCTAGAATTTGTATGGTTAAACTATGTTAGGAGTTTTCTGTTAAAATTTCATTTTCAGATTGGTAAACTTTTGGTGAATAAAGTCTCTCATATGAGTACAGTCATGAAAATTGAGAGGTATTTTCAAGGTTTGAAAGATTATTTGCTATGACTAAATTTTTGTAAAGAAGTATTTTTGGTAATTTTATATGTGTGCACGGTGATACGAGGGCGTATCACAGTCCAAGTGGGGGGGAGTGTAGCGTAGACATGTTCCTCCAAACATGCTAGCTAATCTTAGGGTATTAGTGGCTTACTGTATTATCCTTCCCCTATTCTAGTGTATCTAGGGAAGTAAAGGGTGGAACCTGTTGACTTTGTGTCCTTTCTGTTTCTACGCACTAGATGACCCCGCTGGCAGCAGGGTCATTCAGGGTCATGGGCTAGCCTGCTTATCAACCCACATTCCTCCGTTGTTACGACCCTTTAATTTACCTGCTCGATGAAGGGCCCCTGTGTGGGATCTAGGTATGTGATAGGGGATGATGTCAACTCGTAGTGTTGTTTGTCAGAATATAAAGATTGAAGTACGCATGCTCAAGGTACTATCAGAGACTTGAGAGTTAGTTAGTTCCTGTCGCGATGTGAGAGAGAGAGGGTTGCGTTGGGGGTGGCCTGGTGCCTACTATTCTACAGAGTGCTAATATACATGTAAGTACTTCTCTATGTACCTGCCAGGGTTAGGTTATATATGCTCACTGTTAGGTTTTCCTGTATATCAATGTATTCTTAGGTACTTATTAAAGCTTACAATAGTGTATACCTTGTGTTGTCAAGTTACTATAGGTTAACCCATGTCAAGTCAAGCCCTTCAGATCAGTCGAGAACCCCCGTCTTATCTAACACCCTCAGATAGATGGCGTAGGCGTAAAACACCTACGCTACACATGGAGCTTAACTGTCTAACCTGCTACAAAGACCACAGAAACGTTGACTGATACGAGTGGCCTTTGCTACGGGGGTGCAGGTCTTCAGTAACAGGCGGAATGCTTAGAGGTCTTCCTGACACTAGGACGTGAAGTACAGGATCTCCATATGATACCAAGAACCGATATTGAATGGGGAAATATTGCATCATTTAAGATCTGTCCTAGTGTTACTGCTTAACATTTTAAAATTGACTTAACTGGTAGCTTGACAAAGGAAGTTCACGATTATTAACAAACTTTCTAAGGAGTACTGTACTGAATTTTAAAGGTATTGTTTACATGCTTTACTATTTCAGAATGGCTTTGGAAAGTTTACCTTTGATGGTGGAACCAAAGAGGGTCGAGTTGCTGTGTATGATGAGTTGGACTATGACCGAGGAGTCAGACACTTTGCTCTAAATGTTACTGCCACAGTAGGTCTAGTATTATATATGATTTCCTTACTACAACTTATGGGAATGTACTATATTCATTGAAGGTATTTGCCTAAATACCAAGATTTGTAACATTTTACTACTTGTAGCTCAAACAGGGTTGTTCTCTGTTACAAGTGTGGCATTTGTTATTGAGGTATTTCATCACCAGAGAGGCATATTATTTGAGTATAAGAAACTGGGCTCTTCAGATTACAACCCCATTCCTGCTGAAGAGATTACGCTCAAAAGTGTTGTATTGGGCTATGTAAAATAACTTAGGACTTAATTATGCTTAAATTTCCTAATATAAGTGATGAGATTTCTAATCAAATTCTATGAAATATTTCTCTTTTAGTATTTCCAAAAAGATACTTTCATAAGAAATACTAGTATATCACCAAATTTATCCACTGAAAGGGTAATAAAACCATTGAAGGTGCCATATACATATTTAATGTGATTATACTTACCTGTGATTGTAGGACAAAGGTGAGTCTTCTAGGCAGACATGGGAGTTCCTCTATGTCACCATCACTGATGCTGATGATCAGAACCCTGCCTTCAGCCAAGACTTCTACAACCTTCGTGTACCTGAACATGTAAGTCTAAATACATCCTAAGCCAAGGCTTCTACAACCTTCGTGTACCTGAACATGTAAGTCTAAATATATCCTAATTAAGCCAAGGCTTCTACAACCTTCGTGTACCTGAACATGTAAGTCTAAATACATCCTAATTAAGTCAAGGCTTTTACAACCTTCGTGTACCTGAACATGTAAGTCTAAATACATCCTAATTAAGCCAAGACTTCTACAACCTTCGTGTACCTGGACAAGTAAGTCTAAATACATCCTAATTAAGCCAAGGCTTCTACAACCTTCGTGTACCTGAACATGTAAGTCTAAATACATCCTAAGCCAAGGCTTCTACAACCTTCGTGTACCTGAACATGTAAGTCTAAATACATCCTAATTAAGTCAAGGCTTTTACAACCTTCGTGTACCTGAACATGTAAGTCTAAATACATCCTAATTAAGCCAAGACTTCTACAACCTTCGTGTACCTGGACAAGTAAGTCTAAATACATCCTAATTAAGCCAAGGCTTCTACAACCTTCGTGTACCTGGACAAGTAAGTCTAAATACATCCTAATTAAGCCAAGGCTTCTACAACCTTCGTGTACCTGGACATGTAAGTCTAAATACATCCTAATTAAGCCAAGACTTCTACAACCTTCGTGTACCTGAACATGTAAGTCTAAATACATCCTAATTAAGCCAAGACTTCTACAACCTTCGTGTACCTGAACATGTAAGTCTAAATACATCCTAATTAAGCCAAGGCTTCTACAACCTTCGTGTACCTGAACATGTAAGTCTAAATACATCCTAATTAAGTCAAGACTTCTACAACCTTCGTGTACCTGAACATGTAAGTCTAAATACATCCTAATTAAGTCAAGGCTTTTACAACCTTCGTGTACCTGAACATGTAAGTCTAAATACATCCTAATTAAGTCAAGGCTTTTACAACCTTCGTGTACCTGAACATGTAAGTCTAAATACATCCTAATTAAGTCAAGGCTTTTACAACCTTCGTGTACCTGAACATGTAAGTCTAAATACATCCTAATTAAGCCAAGACTTCTACAACCTTCGTGTACCTGAACATGTAAGTCTAAATACATCCTAATTAAGCCAAGACTTCTACAACCTTCGTGTACCTGAACATGTAAGTCTAAATACATCCTAATTAAGCCAAGACTTCTACAACCTTCGTGTACCTGAACATGTAAGTCTAAATACATCCTAATTAAGCCAAGACTTCTACAACCTTCGTGTACCTGAACATGTAAGTCTAAATACATCCTAATTAAGCCAAGACTTCTACAACCTTCGTGTACCTGAACATGTAAGTCTCAATACATCCTAATTAAGCCAAGACTTCTACAACCTTCGTGTACCTGAACATGTAAGTCTAAATACATCCTAATTAAGCCAAGACTTCTACAACCTTCGTGTACCTGAACATGTAAGTCTAAATACATCCTAATTAAGCCAAGACTTCTACAACCTTCGTGTACCTGGACAAGTAAGTCTAAATACATCCTAATTAAGCCAAGACTTCTACAACCTTCGTGTACCTGAACATGTAAGTTTAAATACATCCTAATTAAGCCAAGACTTCTACAACCTTCGTGTACCTGGACAAGTAAGTCTAAATACATCCTAATTAAGCCAAGACTTCTACAACCTTTGTGTACCTGAACATGTAAGTCTAAATTCATCTTAAGCCAAAACTTCTACAACCTTTTGAAATTGGGTGAATTGGAACAATTTAAAGTCATAGAGAAGCATTTATATTCAATACCTGCATCCTCCTTAAATCAAAACAAGGTCCAAATAGAGCACTGACAGATGAAGGGTTAACATCATCGCAGGTATATCCTATCCATATGTAGTTGGGAATATCTAGGAATCCTAGGATAATGCCACAAAAATGTTAGTTTTTCCTTGAATGTTTCAGCTTCATTTGGTAAGGGTAGCCACAGCCAGAAGCATTGAGGTATATTTTGCTTTACCTATATTAGTGATGGCAGCTCTCGTATATCTAAAAAAAAAACTCCCCACTAATATCACATTTGTTTTGTTCCATAAGAATTACATCAACCTTTGACTTTAGGAAAGGTTTTTGTTGAATGCAAATTTGATACAAACTTGACTGTTCTGTCTTTGACCAGGTCTGTTTATTTGTTTCAGAGCTCAGATGTTGTTAACAGATCTCTGCAGAGCAGTCCACCTATAAGTGCCCATGATCTGGATTACGGCATCAACCAGACAGTCAATTACAGGATCATCAGTGGTAAGGCGCTCAGTTACTCTTACTGTTTCTGCTATATTCAAGCTAATTAAGTGGTGACTAGCCAGGTGTAGAGTGGTCTAGGTAACCAGAGTACACAGCTAAATTCACTGCCTAACCCCAAGTCACTGGCAACATGCTCAACTGCTCCAGCCTGTATTCAAAGTTGGGCGGTGAGAGACAGTGAGTAGTAGGTGGATATGCCTTAGACCACTCTGCCATCAGGGCAGGCCCTATATCAGTGGTAAGTTAGTAGTTCTAATCTTGCCATGACATTTATGTCAAGGCCTAACATGAAAAAAAATTTAAAGAAAAAATGATAATTTTAAGTGTCAATTTCCAAATGCAAAAATGCCAATGTAGGCAAGTGAATTGCCCAGAGAGCAATTCTCTGGGCAATTCATTGTTCTTGTAATAATTACTTTAGTTTCTTTCAAATAGTAGGTGAAATAAGACAGGAACTCACTAATTTTCTATTTAGATGACTGTTGTTATTGAGAATAAAACACACTCTTATGTAAAAAAAATATTTGTTTCAATACATCATTGCTAAAGATTAAGGCTCTATTGTACAAAAAGATTTGGCACATATTTGTCATACTTTATCGCTGATAAACCATATTTCAGCATTTTTCTGAAACATGTTAACACCCAGTGCCTTAAATCATCTATCTTGCAATGAATAACAATATTAGAAAGATTTTAGACTTTGATGCTTATTTTTTAGGTCACATACAAGATGGTCGTCAAATCTTTGGTATTGATCAGGTGACAGGCAACATTACAGTGCTGATGGAGTTGGACCGTGCTACTCAGTCAGAATACACAATCAAAATTCAGGTAGATCGCTTAGTCATTTTTCTAACTTTATATTAGTAAGAAATAATAAGAAGTAATTGATGAATTGCATCTATCTAAGAGTAAAAATAAAGGGTGTTGCCACAGGGGCTTATCATGAATTAAAGGAAAAGACATTCATGTGCATTTTGAGAACACACCGGACAATTGTATATATAAATGAATTCTTTCAGGCGTTCCAGACTGATAAGCCACAGCTGCGGACAGCATATGCCTGGCTACTGGTCAAGGTGGATGACCGCAACGTTAATAAGCCTGAGATGATCCCAGATACCTACAGTGCCACCATACCAGAAAACTCACCCAGAGAGAACTACGTCTTACAAGTCACAGCCCAGGATAAAGACACTGTGAGAGAAACATACTTCTGTAGCGAAAATAACTAAACCAATCATAGATATCTTGTGTTCTATAAACACACCTTTAAAGTTTTCATGACAAAATCACTAGGTTTCTGAAAGAGTGTAACTATATGTAGCTGAGATCTTTATAGTATCCTTGTATGATTATTACATTTTACCAATATTAATAGACTATTGTAACAATATAATTTAATGACTAGGTAAAGTTCATTTGTTAACATATCATAATATCAACATCATTATACATAAAGATGTAAATAAAATGAATAGGTAACTTATAGATATTTTAAAGTACAACATGTGTTATTATATTATGGTCAGCTTTACTCATAATTCAAAAATAACAAAATTGATTGCAACCAATTTTTTTATAATGGGAATGTTACGTCAGCATGACACCAGGTAATTTCACTTTTGTTCATTTAGTATTTCCCAAAGGGATGAATATAGCAACTTAATATTGCATGTACAATTCATTTCTTTTCCAGGGTACCAATGCTGAATTCCTCTATGGGATTATAGATCCCCAGCAGGCCTTTTCTATAGATGAGACAACTGGAGTTGTGCAGGTACAAGATCAAGCCTTGCTTGATAGAGAAAAACAAGAAATATGGACATTTTTTGTAAGTTACCTTTTTGTTTTTTATCTAACAATATTAATATATATATACAAAGATTTTATATATATTTAAATGTTATATATATATATATATATATATATATATATATTTATATATATATATATATATATATATATATATATATATATATATATATATATATATATATATATATATATATATATTATATGTGTATTATATGTGTGTGTATGTTTTTTGTTTATTTGCATTTTTAATTCGTTTTGAGGAATTACAGAATTCAATTATTGTATCAATCTTTTTTCTTTTTTTTTCAAGGTCTATGCACAAGAGAGCAAAACCCAAGAGCGGTATCGCAGCAATAACGCTAGTGTGACGGTGCGCCTGTCAGATGTCAATGATAACAGCCCTGTGTTTCTGGAGAAGGCTTACCACGTCAACATCAACATGAGTGTGCAGGCTGGAACCCATATTCTGAAGGTACACACTTATACAGGAGTCAGATCCATAACATGTCACTAAATGTCTTTGTACGCCATATTTTTGTGCATGCCTGTTGACAAATACATGTATATAGATAAACATGCAGATAGATAGATATACCCTTTAGTTTGAATGTCTTTGACAGCCATACAATTATGCATGCTGTTTAGGTGATGGCCCAGGATGCTGATGCTGGAGACAATGGTGTTGTTCGCTATAGACTCCTCTATGTGAGACCAGGTCATAGTGTTTTACTCTGACACAGGACTTGTCTCTGTTTAGGTGATGGCCCAGGATGCTGATGCTGGAGACAATGGTATTGTTCGCTATAGACTCCTCTATGCCAATCATGGCGGTCTGGACTTGTTCACTGTGAACGCCACTAGCGGGGATCTCAGCATCAAGAAGAGTCTGAGTGAGAATTATCAGCCCTCCTACTCTCTCACTGTGGCCGCCCAGGATCAGGCCTCACCTGAAACAGAGAGAAGGTAAGTAGTAGTGTTATGACAATACATTGGTAATTGACTTATCACACAGTTTTTTTGGATAATCAATTGAAATAATTGTTGTGAGTCAATTAAGGCTCAATGAACAACAATTTCATTTTCACTTAGTTTCACTCCTGGATGGCCTATAAATGCCATGAGAAAATCAAACAAAACCATGCTATGTGGTTGCCATTCCAAAAATGCAACCCAATTTCTTTTTTGAATTTTTTTTATATTTTTCTTCCATTCCCATACCACACAATTTTAAGAGGAAGTCTTCAGCATGAATTATAGCGAAAGATGGATCCTAAATTATGTAAAGAAGTTGAGTCCTCTTGAGAATAAAGTTCTTAGTAGCTTTTACATAACATGAAATGTTTCAAATTTAACCAGTTTGAATATGATTAGGATCACATCATTTTATCACAGAAAATATATTTAGGTTGGACACTGTATTTATGATATAAGAATTTCCCAATGTCAGACCGTAGGTATGCTCCTGATATGTTTGGGTTAATCCTTACCAAATCAAGCTGAGACCATCCAGTAGAGGGTATTATCTTAGCATTATCCTAGGAAACCCTGGGTGTTCCCAGCATCGTTTGGTGAAGGGAGATGCCCTATTCACCTTATTCAGTGTGCTGGAATCACCCATCATCATCATTGTTATACCGGTATTATCTTTTGTGTTTCTTTTTTCAGAATGTCCACAGTTCTGGTGAATATCACAGTGATGGCGACCAACTCGCATCCTCCTGAGTTCCTGGATACTCCGTACTCTGCCAGCGTAAGCGAGGCATCAGCGGTCAACACTATTGTCTTTCAAGTGAAGGTAAGCAAGGCCTGGTTGTTTTATGAAAAATCACAGGGCTGAGTTTTCATTGTATGGGTTTGTTCTGTATGAGAGGGGGCCCATTTTAACAAAGAGGTATAGATCTCATTGGTTTTGAAGCAAAACTAAAGACAAGGGACATTTCAAGCAGGAAAATCAATATTTTGATTTATAAAGGGGTTCTTTAAACCCCTCTGAAGGAACCCCTCTGTATAACCATGTGAATTGTATTGTATTGTGAAATTTCCATGCAATATAAACCACTTTATTTTAGTAAAATAGTATAAAAAAGGCTTTCATATGTGACATAGCCCACTTAAACTCAAGTTGGTTGTTAAATTGCATGTGCATAGTGAGTTTCCTCTAAGAAACATGATGACTGCCACATTTTGTTGATGAAGTACAGAAGTGCCAATGATATTTGCTTATTCAGTATGTTGCAATATTGAAAAATATATGATGGCAAAAGGACAGGGGTTAATGTAAATCCTAGACCCTAGACCCTTCTATTTTCTCCTGTCCTGCTAAGACTACTATGGCAAGCTTATATGAAGGTTTTTATAGTCCAAGAATTGTGTTGTTGCTAGAAGGTAATTAGGAGTCTTACTATTCTATGTGCTTGTTGTCTTCAGGCTCTTGATAAAGACCCGGAAGACAGGCTCACCTTTAGTTTGGAAAGTGGAGACTCAATGGACCAGTTCATGATGGACCCCAACAGGTAAACCTACATCATTATATATGTACCAATATTACTGCATATATGTATTGGGGGCTGCCCTGTTAGTCAAGTGATTGCACTGACTGCTTGCTGTTTATTAAAGTTAAGACACAGTGAACCAGTTTAGGATGGACCCCAACAGGTATACCTACATCATAATATATGTACCAATGATATTGCATATATGTATTGGGGGCTGCCCCGTTAGTTGAGTGGTTGCACTGACTGCTTGCTGTTTATTGAAGTTGAGATAAAATAAACCATTTTATATCTAAATTCTTACCTGCTCACATTGGAAGCTATCTCCAGGGCTTGCTCTGGTCACCCAAAAGGTAGGCTCTCATTTGGCAGTCTCTCCCTATGGAAGATCCTTGCGATGATCATAGCGGAGGGTCTACTAAATGTAGCCTCCAAAATTAAAAATAGACCGTGATTTGTGTGATCCCCGCTAGGGGCCGCACTGATACCGGTCGTGACGTCACGGTTGGCGCATGCGCCTTCATCCTCTTCTCTTTTGGGCGCCATTGCTCTGCCAATCGGTTTTTGAAAGCTCTCGGAAGTTTACGCTCGTTTATGCTATAAACTCGAGCATACAGTACAGACGTACAAGCGAGTATAACAGTGAGACCATTATACATCGCTGGGACAGGTAACTTGTCGGTATCTCTGTGTTTCCCTGTATATTTTGTCTTGTTTCCATCTGACCTTCGACGATGTCGTCGGCCAGCGTGTATAGCGTCGGTCCCGCGGCGGGACGACCTTCTTCTCAGATTCGGTGTGGGGCTTCGCCCTGCCCGAATTTCACCACTCGCCCTGCTCCTGACGTACCCTGGATCGCACACGGGTGCTGCTCTCGGCACACCCGTTGTGACAGGAACCATACCTGCACTGTGTGCGAATCCTGGACGGAGGAGACCTGGGTGGGATTCGATTCTTGGATGACCAAGAGAATCCAACGGTCTGAGAGGGATGCAGCCTATCGGGCCCGCAAAACGAAAGCACGCAGAGAACGTTCTCGTTCTCCGCGCTCTGACAAACCTTCAGGTTTGCCATTAGAGCGTGGTCGAGCTAGGACTCGACGTACCGCACCTGCGGTAACTCCCGCAGCTGCGGGAAGTGCGGTAAATACCGCAATCGCGGGAGATGCGGTAAATACCGCAAATGCGGTAAATCCCGCAAATGCGGGAGATGCGGGAAATCCCGCAATCGCGGTAACTTCTGCGGTAACCTCCGCAACTGCGGTGACCTCCGCAACCGCGGTGTCAGCCTCTTCTACCGCATCTACGGGGAAGAGATCTGCGGGAAAATCTCCCACTCCTGAACACAGGAGGAGATCTCCAAGGAAGGCCATGCCTTCAACTCGTCTTCGTGATGAGTCACCCCCAACGAAGAAATCCCGCGGGACTGCTGCTCCTAGCAGAAAAAAGGGGGGGGCCACAAAGAGTGGTGCCTCAGAGGGGTCTTCTGGCCCCACTACTAGGAGCAGCACCCGGAGGACTGCTTCGGCAGCTGCTGCTACATCTGCGGTGATCACCGCACCTGCGGTATCTCCCGCAGTAGCAGTATCTCCATCGGTTGGGCGTACTCCAACAAAGGCTGCCTTGAAGTCATATGACGCAGCCCAGGTGGGAGTCGCCTCGCCGATGAGAGACCCCTTGTTCCCCGAACTCGAAGCGGATCCACTGGGGGGTGACCCCTATGTGGACCTGTTCGGAGAGGACTCTGACGGGGAGCACATTCCCTGTGGCCAGCAAGAAAACATGGAGAAGTTGTTTGAGCTGGCAGGGCGTGTGGGTTCTCAGGGTCATGGCCTGGTGGAAGAGGACTTGTTTCCCCCCCCAGTCCTGACTCTGGCTAATCAGCCACAACCACAGCCGACACCGAATGTACCTCCGGTGTTCGACATAGCGACGTTGGTGGCGGCCCTGAAGGCGGCAAATCCTCCTCCTCCGCCTCAGCAGCCAGATATGACTCAGTCAATCTTGGCGATCACTCAGTCGCTTGTGGCGATCTCTCAGAAGCTGGATAAACCAGCTGCCTCTGAGAAGAGACCGCGATCTCCCTCTTTGTCTCCATCGAGGTGCTCACCTCCTCCGTCCAAGAGACCTCACCGCCGTGAGGCCTCTCCCTCGCCTACCAGGACGAGGTCCGGCCGGTCGTCACCGGCATCTTTGTCTCCTGGTCAGTTCTCCGACCAATCGGATGATGAAGACGACGATCACTTCGATGATCAAGTCGAGGAGGTCTTCGACCCCTGTGGTCTTCCGCCTGTAGAGGCGTGGTCTGAGCTCGATCGAGAGCTCTTGGGCGCAGCTTCCGACAAGCCTGCGGAACCTGTGGCTCCCCCTGAGGTGCCTCCGCCACTTCAGACAGCCGCGACGGCCTCCACGTCCACCGCTCCGGTGACGTCGGTCTACGCAAGGCTGGGTCCGCCTAGAGATGGGAGTGGGGATCACACGATCCCACCACACCCTGACCTCACTAGGTCGTGGCGCGAATCCTGGGAGGCGCAGGATTTTAAATTTTCTCGCCCTCTGGAGTTCGTGCCCGTTCTCCATGCACTTGCGAAAGTGCTAAAGTTCTCCTCACCACCATCCGCTTCTCCTCCCCCGGAGGAGTCGGAGTTCAGTGTCTTTGCCACACCGACCTCACGTGCGGTGGAGGCACCAGCGCTATGGGCCCGTGACGGGGTCTCTAAGATAGCGTGTACTGTCGACGACAGACGCGTGGTGAAGGAGGCCGGGTCCTTCGGGGATTCTACCCTCGCGCGTTTCTTCCCTCTTGTCGAAGAGGACGAAACCTTGCTTAAGGTCCTCGAAGTGGACGCCGAGGTGACAGAATACATGCGATCCACATACAAGTTGGATTGGGATCCGGCGAAGCCCTTTGGACCGAAAGGACCACATCCGGTGACCAAAGAGGCAGAGAGATTCGCAAAGCAAGTCGAATCGACTTCATCTCTCCTCGCGCGCCTCTCGATATATTTGCAGCGAACTCAAGGGTTCATTTCTGCGACTATAGTAAGTAGAGAGAAAGAGCGCGCTGCTCTCCTCGCGGGGTTGACGCCACCACCTATGCCAGAATGTATGGTGGACGAGACACTGGCCGGGGCCGTGTCTCTGGCCAACTATTTAACCGCAGCTATAGGACGCATCTCCACACGCCAGAAGTTGGAGGCGGGATTTGACCGTCGCATCCGATTCTTATCGGCAGCTCTGGCGGAGAACAAGAAAGTCGTGCCCACGATGGCCAGACTGCGTCTCAGAGAGCTTCCCCTGACAAAGGGTCTCATGTTTGCGGGCCAATGGACCCAAACAGTAGAGTCGACCACCAAGACCCAACTCTTGAGTGCGTCACAGGCTCAGTTAGCCCGTGACCAGCCCTCGACCTCGAAGCAATCGGGGGATCGTTTTCGGATCCCCTTCAAAAAAGGCAGAGGTTCGGGCGGCAAGTACAACAAGAAGGGTAAAAAAGGTGGTGGAGGCTCGAACTCCTCCTCGTCCGAAGGCGGTGGAGGTAGAGGTGCCGGTAGAGGCCGTGGTAGGGGTCGAGGTGGAGGCGCCAAAAAAGACGCTTACTCCACCTATAACACCCCAAAACCAGCCCCCAAAGCTGATGCAGAATGATCAGCTTTGTCCGGTGGGGGGGCGATTAAGAGCGTTCGCCCACCTGTGGCCCCTGATTACGTCGGACCAGTTTGTACTGCAGACTGTAACCAAGGGCTACAGGATAGAGTTCACGGGGAACCCCCCAAGAACAAAGGAGCCCCGCTGCACCCCGATTCCTCGGAATCAGGCGCGACGTCAGGACCTCGAACGAGGCCTGGAGTCCATGCTCGAGAAACGGGCGATCAGGGAGATTCCCTTCCACGCGGACATACCGGGGTTTTACTCCCCTATCTTTCTGGTGGCCAAAGAGTCGGGCGGTTGGCGCCCGATCCTCAATTTAAAGGCGTTCAACAAATTCGTAAAGCCCCTATCCTTTCGGATGGAGACGCTACGAACAGTGATGGACTGCCTAGGAGAGGCCCACCAGCAGAGGCTAAAGACCTCCGAGCATTTGAGGGACTCCTCAATGTCAGAGACGTGGGCAGTCTCTATAGACTTAAGAGACGCCTACTTTCACGTCCCCGTAGCTCCCGAACACACACGGTTCCTCCGCTTTGCCTACGATGGCAGGGCGTACGAATTCCTGGTGCTCCCGTTCGGGCTCTCAACAGCACCTCGGGTGTTCACGAGGATTGTGCGAACCATCGGGGCGTTCCTCAAGATACAGGGTGTAGACATGCACCAGTATCTAGACGACTGGCTTCTAAAGAACCAGTCAAGGTCGCTTGTGGAACGTCAACGCGACCTCACACTGTTCTGGGTGACAAAACTGGGCTTCCTCGTAAACGAAGGAAAGTCCCAGTTGATACCCACACAGTTCCCAGCATTCCTGGGATCGACCCTCGACCTCATCAATATGCTCGTTTTCCCGAGCGAGAAGAGGGTCATCAGAGCGTCGCGACTGGCATCCTCGCTCCTAGCACGGAGCCCTCAGCCAGCGAAAACTTGGCAGAAGCTCTTAGGACATCTGTCCAGTCTGCGCGAGTTAGTCCCCATGGCGGTGACACATACTCGTCTGATCCAACTTATGCTCCACAGTCAGTGGACGCAAGTCTCGGACAGCCCATATCTCCGGATATACCCCGACCACGAATCGCTCAGAGAGCTGGAGTGGTGGGCATCGCGGGCCAACCTGACGGTGGGCCGGCCGTTTCTCAGGCCAGATCCGACTATGACGATAGTCACGGATGCCTCGATGGAGGGCTGGGGAGGTCACCTAGGAGACTGGGTGATCTCAGGTCAGTGGCCGCGGGCTTGGGCCAAGCACCACATCAACTGGCTCGAACTGCAGGCAGTATGGCTGACTCTGCAGCATTTTCTGCCTCAGGTACGGGACACTGCTGTGGATGTCCTTACGGACAATACCACTACAGTGGCCTACATCAACAAGGAGGGTGGAACTCAATCCCCCACCTTGTGCTACCTGGCACTGGACCTGTGGGCCTGGTGCAGGCAACACGGGATCTACCTGGTTGCCAACCACATATCGGGAGTCAGGAACGTCCTGGCGGACGCCCTGTCCAGGGGGAAACACAACCACCCCACGGAGTGGTCCCTCCACAAGACAGTGGTTCGGCTCATATTCGAGCATTGGCCGACTCCCCATGTGGATCTTTTCGCGTCAGAGAAGAACCACAAACTTCCAGTGTTCTTCTCAGTGCGCCCCTCTCAGACGTCGAGCGGAATAAACGCTCTGACGCAGAATTGGGAGAGTCTGTACGGGTACGCGTACCCGCCGACCAACCTCATCCCGAGGGTATTGAGGAAACTGAGGCTGCAGTGGTCAGCCCGGATCCTCCTAGTAGCCCCGTTCTGGCCCAGCCAGCCGTGGTTCCGTCAGCTGACCAGCATGCTGACAGACCTTCCGCGAGTGATCACACCCAAGGACAACCTCCTGAAGAACTCGGTCACGGGGATGTTTTACCCCAAACCGGACAGAATGAGACTGGCTGTATGGCCGCTGTCCGCAAATCCTTCGTTGACCGAGGCTTTTCGCAGGGAGTTGCAGAGACGGCAGCCAGGGCCAGGCGAGAATCAACTTGCCGGCTTTATGATTCCCGTCTTCTCCACTACCGACGATGGTGCGTGGAGCGAGGTGTGGGTCCCGCTGAGGCCCCTGTAGCGGAAGTCGCGGAATTCCTGAATGGCCTGCGGACGGTGAAGCATAAGGGGAAGCCCTTAGCTCCGTCAACCATTGCAGGTTACAAATCTGCCATCGCAGCCATTCATAGAGGTTTTCCGGATGGGACAACTGTGTCGTCCAACACGGATTTGTCAACCCTTATTAAGGGTCTGTTTGTGGTTTCCGCCAGACCAAGGACGCTCAATGAGACTTGGGATCTCCCGACGGTACTCAAGTACCTAGCGGGCCCTCCCTTTGAGCCGATTCACACGGCACCATTGAGGTCGGTGGCGGTCAAGACAGCTTTCCTACTGCAGCTGGCTTCGGCCAGGCGAGGAAGCTGGGTCCATTCCTGCAGGATAGACGCATGTCATCTGCGGTGGGAAAATGGAGGAGTCCGTCTTCTCCCATCCCTCCTATTGGACAAAAACCAGTCGGTCTCGTTTACTCCTAGTGAGGTGTTTCTCCTCAGCCTGAAGGAGTTCTCGCCAGACGACAAAGTACATTGCCCTGTCCGGGCCCTGAAATGGTACTTGGAATTAACCAAGCCCTTGCGAGGGGATGAAAAAGCCCTTTTCATTCGGTCAAGGGAGCCTTATACTAAGGCTACCAAGAGTACAGTCGCTGGTTGGGTCAAAGAGGCCATAGCGGGGGCGTTCTCGCACCTTCCTAAGGAACGGAGGCAACGCATGGGCATTAGAGCCCACGACTCCAGAGGGGTCGCAACTACTTGGGCTACAATGGCCGGAGTGCCATTTGAAGCTATTATGGATGCCGCAGCCTGGAGCCGGCCGCAAACTTTTGCGCAGTTCTATCTTAAAGATCTTCCTGCAACAAAAGGCAGGTTTAGTAGAGCAGTGCTGGTCACGGCTGGCACAGCTTCTAGGAAATAGAACTGATCCTTCCACAGCTTTTCTTGGCGGTGGTACTCTGCTTCCAATGTGAGCAGGTAAGAATTTAGATATAAAACAGGAAATTAGAAGTAATTTCTTTTTTATAATAAATACTTACCTGCGATCATTGCCCACCCTTCTGTATCCTCCCCTAGAATCCGTTCTTCCATGATGGTATTTAACGCCAAAAATGAGAAGAGGATGAAGGCGCATGCGCCAACCGTGACGTCACGACCGGTATCAGTGCGGCCCCTAGCGGGGATCACACAAATCACGGTCTATTTTTAATTTTGGAGGCTACATTTAGTAGACCCTCCGCTATGATCATCGCAAGGATCTTCCATAGGGAGAGACTGCCAAATGAGAGCCTACCTTTTGGGTGACCAGAGCAAGCCCTGGAGATAGCTTCCAATGATCGCAGGTAAGTATTTATTATAAAAAAGAAATTACTTCTAATTTCCTGGTTTAGAAAGGAGCCGAACAGGTAAATATTGATAAAACTCTTCAATAATAGATGTACCAATGATATTGCATGTATCATTGGGGGCTTCCCCATTAGCAAAATGGTTGCGCAGACTGCCTTCTGTTTATCATCACTTCAAAAGGTTCTGAGTTTGAATATGGTGTGTACTGGCATATCAAAAATTCCCAATGGAAAGGAAAAGCTGGAATTTAATATTTTCTCTTTGGGTGCAGGATTTTCTTTTTTTATTATTAGAAACTGCTGACGAATTGTCAGCAAAACGCAACTGTCACCTGCCCATGGTATTGTTTACTGAGTTTACTTATCCGTCATACCGATGAGCTGTCTTGTACTTTGTTTTCTAGTGGTGTCCTGAGAACGGTACGAGGCCTGGACAGAGAGAACATCAGTGCCTACGAGTTAACCCTTGCTGTCACTGACGGCAAAAATGTGAGTAAAAAACTTACAATAACAGATTCATGTTTGTGTCCTATGGATCCTCATGAGTGGGTTGGCCTGGTTATTGTACAAATGTGTGGGGTTGGGAAGTACTATCTGATGTTTCTTTGCAACTAAATGTCCCTCTAGGACTATATTCATAAAGAGAATTGAAGTTCTCATTGCTATATGACCTAACCTGTTGAATGGGGTGTCAATCATAGAAAAACAAAATAATCTGGATGAGGCAGGATAAATGATACTTGTTCATTTATTGATAATACACTATCAGCATTTAAAGAGCACCATTTAGAGTACTTGTTTATTTATTGATAATACACTATCAGCATTTAAAGAGCACCATTTAGATTACTTGTTCATTTATTGATAATACACTATCAGCATTTAAAGAGCACCATTTAGAGTACTTGTTCATGTATTGATAATACACTATCAGCATTTAAAGAGCACCATTTAGAGTACTTGTTTATTTATTGATAATACACTATCAGCATTTAAAGAGCACCATTTAGATTACTTGTTTATTTATTGCTAATACACTATCAGCATTTAAAGAGCACCATTCAGAGTACTTGTTCATTTATTGATAATACACAATCAGCATTTAAAGAGCACCATTTAGAGTACTTGTTTATTTATTGGTAATACACTATCAGCATTTAAAGAGCACCATTTAGAGTACTTGTTCATTTATTGATAATACACAATCAGCATTTAAAGAGCACCATTTAGATTATTTGTTCATTTATTGATAATACACTATCAGCATTTAAAGAGCACCATTTAGAGTATTTGTTCATTTATTGATAATACACTATCAGCAATCAATGTATGCTTGTCTTTTAGGTGGTGGAGACCAAGCTCAGTATAAAAGTCCTCGACGTTAATGATAATGACCCCATCTTTGACGGTTCTCAAGACACTTTCATTGTGAAAGAAGAAGAGCCAGCCAAGACGTTTGTAGGCAAAGTCCATGTGAGTATTGAAGGATGCTTTGAAGTTGTATGTATGACTGTATAGGATTGTAAGATTGGCTGCATGGTAGTGTGATATCTGTTTTAGAGTTTGCCAGTTGCCTCACTTCAGGGCACTTCTAGGGTCTACTAAATAAAAATTTTACATGTATTTTCATTGC
Source organism: Maea johnstoni (assembly GCA_963942565.1). Taxonomy (NCBI): domain Eukaryota; kingdom Metazoa; phylum Annelida; class Polychaeta; order Spionida; family Magelonidae; genus Maea; species Maea johnstoni. The sequence continues at coordinate 5,537,885 of OZ012685.1, forward strand.
CGAAATGCTCCAATATTCCTTAGATGCCTACTGTATCCCTTCCCACTAAGTAGATCATGATCCTCCAATAAGGGGTATCATTATAATATGATTTTTTTTTTATGTAGCTGGCAACTGAAACTGCTGAAATATCTTCACGTCATTTTACATCAGTTTTACATCATAATCAAACCTGTGTATGTTATAGACAACTAATACTGATTAAGGCTTTAATTCAGAGATATATTGAATTTTTATCACAACTTAAACTGGTGATTGTTTATGTTGTAGGCAGCTGACACTATAGGTCAACATGCCAAGATTTATACTAGAAACAAAATGGGTTTTATTACACAACCAAAATTGATGATATTTGTATATGATTTGTTACAGGCAACAGATGCTGATGAAGGTCTAAATGCAGTGATAGAGTATAAACTCTCTGACCCCTGGGCTGAGGAACTGTTTGACCTTGACCCTGAAAACGGCACCCTGACCACGCGGGTGCCGCTTGACCGGGAGAGGACCCCCATGTACACCCTGCACGTGCTGGCGCAGGATCGCGGGCAGCCCCGGAGGAGCAGCAGGAAAACCCTGACAGTCCACCTGAGCGACATCAACGATAACGCACCTGTAATCACAGCTCAACCCTACAGGATATCCCTGCCTGAGGGTGCCACGCATGCTGACTTCCTGCAAGTCCAGGTAGGACTTCCTGTTACATACAGCTTGGCCTGCAATGAATGGACCACAGACTGGTCAACCTCAATGTATCTGAAAAGAGGCCAGTTCCAATCCCAGGACCAAGATGCATAAATAACCTTAAGTGTTGTGATATTTAAAGTGGACCTTACAAGTAGAAGACCTTTTTCATGTTATTTGAATGTGGGAAAATTTTCATTAAGTTAAGGGAAATTAATCCTAGCATACCTGAAACCCATTCATTTATGTGGCCGAACATTAGCCCTGAGAGCTGTGCATGTGCTATATCTTTCTCACAAAAACATTTATGGGAAACACATGAAGGAAAAATATGAATCAGAACCTAGAAGATGAACGTTTTTCAAATACGTTGTTAAATTTAGAAGTTAACGTGTGATATTTTAAACCAATATATATACAAATGATGCTTATCAAACTATTGGAAAAAGACTTAGATAAGAGATTTATTCAACAAGTTTGGTTATGATATAACAAAATACCTAACATAAAACCTAGGGGTCTGTTCTATTATCTGGTACCACTTGTGCACATGTTTGTGACCCACTCCTACTGAGTGGTGTGAGTGATAACAGCCATATCATCAATACACATCTAATCCACTCTAAGTGATTGAGCATGCACCTTTTCCCTTCTCACATGTTTAAAGACATGGTCGGGTATTCGACAAGCTGACAGTGGCATCTAAAACTTAAAATCTATTTAAATTCATTTAAAATATACCCCATAAGAATTCCATGAAACTTTGCATAAGCTATCCTTATAAGATCCCCTTTGGAAATCCAAAATAAAAAAGGCGGGTCACCAGCCATCCCGTCCATATAGGTCCAGTACTGCTGTCGATATAGGTGGTGCCAAAGTGGCACTTCCGTGTGCGAATAACATTGTTTGCCACTTTGGCGCAACCTATATTGAGGGCAGTACCGGACCTATATGGAACTGATGGCTGGTGACCCCCCTTTTTTATTTTAAATAACCGTTATACTTTCAAATGCCATATCCATCTGTATGCAATAATTGTGCCCATTATAACAATGCAATAGATGTTTATAAATCTGATATGAGGGACTTGAAGACACATAACTGTGATCAATATAGTTTTCATAGTTCTCCTGTGAGTTTTGAGTTTGCAGTGATTAGACTTGAAATGGCCATATGTCACATTCCGCTTTACTGCATTTCCCTTTGAAAGTCTCTGATTAAGAACAGTCAAGCAACATCTACGGTAATTGCCATTAGCATTTATACAGCAGCGATGTGAATGCTTATTTGATTTGATTTTCATCATGAAAATACTGTATTACAATCAAGGAATTATTAATTGTTACATTATTCACATTCATTTTCAATTTTAGTACCAAAATGAATGCAAACAACATATATGCAATGAACATTCAGGTAGAGAGGGTGTATCTATAGGGAGCGTCCATATATCACTAGCATTGTCCTTACCATACCACTATATTCTTTGCGTGTGAATATTTCAGGCTTCGGATGCAGATGTGGGTGAGAACCAGGTGACACATTTTGCTATCATTGAGGGCAACACGACTGTGTTTGGTCTGGAGCCAACAACAGGCTTCATCTCCACCCTCATGGTGCTAGACCTTGAGGGACCCTCAAAAATACCCCAGTACACCCTGTCCATACTGGCCTACAACCCAAAACCCTTTCAAGGCAGGAACGCAACATCTCTCCTTAACGCCACAGCCACTGTCACCATAGACATACAGGTAATCTACCTCTATCTTACCTTTGCACAGATTAATAGAAAACCTTAAAGTTATAGGGCCACAATTCAGGCATAATAAAGTTACTATGTTTAGTCTCAGATTTTCTTTTGATTTTTTAAATTGAATGGCAAGAAAGTAACATTTGTGTAATGTATTAGGTTTTCCAGTTAAGCAGGTCAATTATACTGATGATATTAGTGGTTCCCCACAAACGAACATGTTAGAAGCATGTCAGCATAATTCAATATTTGAGGTATACCTTGAGATTGTACTTGATTTGCTTATTTTGAATAATTTATTCAGATGCACTTCAATTCTATTCAAGCCAATGCCTATATATCATTGTGTTCCTGCAGTTAAACCTCAGATATAGTTTTTTTTATAGTTGGTAGGATATCAAGGACACTGCTCTTGATAAGAGTAGTAAATCTTAATCCAAACAAACGTTCTGCTGAGTTAGTGCACAAAGCTTTCATACTAGTCCTTAAATTGTTTTTTGTCTTGCTGATGTTTTTCCAGGATGTCAATGACAATGTTCCAGTATTCACTATGCCAGTTTATGAGATGTCCATGTATGAGAACCAGACTGTGGGGAGATCTATAGTAAGGTAAGATCTGTTACACTTATTGGTAGTAGGAAGGTGGTATGACATCAGGCACTATCAAAGATTTCTTAAAAAGTAATCATATGATAAGGAATATATATATATATATATATATATATATATATATATATATATATATATATATATATATATATATAGATATATATATATAGATATAGATATAGATATAGATATATATATATATATATAGAGAGAGAGATATATATATATATATATATATATATATATATATATATATATATATATATATATATATAAATATATAAATATAAAGCTTATCCGGTAGTTATTTTCAACTTTCTTTATTTGAAAAAGCAAAGATATAACATAAATATTTATTTACAAATGCATATGTTGTTTTGCTAAAATTAAAGAGAAGTTATTTGTAACTTCTTTTTTGTAAACAAAGACATCCAAAACCTGCCCCTTTTATATACATACATATCTGTTGTCATGCCATAGAAGTAATTTTCAACTTTTCATTTAAAAGACACAGACAAGAAAAACCTTCCTCATTTTTACACACAAATGTCACACAGCCACTGTAGTCTCCATTCTTTTGTGATCTTCATTTGACTGGTAACATTTCTATAAATCAAGTAATTTCTATAAGAACTTGAATTACAATGTACCGTTGTTTATGTAGGGTATTGGCCTCTGATGCTGATTCTAGCAGCAAGTATAACAGCATCACCTACTGGCTGAGCTCACAGGAGGAAGTAGACAGCCGCAAGTTCAGTATGGATAAAACGAGCGGCGTGTTGAGTCTATGGGAGGCAGTGGATCGGGACCCTCCAAACAATGATCAAAGCTTCTCATTTACAGTCAGTCCTTAATATTCTTACTCTTAAATTAGATATCTTATACATTTTAATAAAGTTGCATGATTGGCTCCGTTGGCAAGTTAATTTTATGCACTAGGAATTATAACATTCACAAAATATCTTAGGAGATCAAGTTTTGTGTTGAGTTTTGATTTAGATTTCTCCTGCTGCAAATTTGCATCAGCCTCTCTTGAACTATATACAGTTACAGCAAATGATATTGTACTTTTGGATTTGTTCTAGCTTTTTATAAATTGGAATTTTTAGCTACCTGCCTGTTTTGGATTATACCCAATAATCTGCCAGTAATATGTCTGTTTGGTTGTAGTAAGCAATATCATACCTTAGTATGTCTTTAGAAGATTTCAGTTGGCAAAAATGCATTGATATGTCTATCTTAGAATATTGGCTAAGTAAAAAAAATCTTGTGGTATTTATTATAGTGGAAACACACCAATATATCAGTTATAAGATACAGCAAAGGAACAAGTGGTTCCAATGTATCTGTTATAGCAAGGTTACAATTTTAAATAAAAACATAAAAATATATCTGTGTAGGTTGCAGCTAATTAATATAATATTTGTATATTTGCTATAGGTTTAAGCAAGTAATTGTACCAATATATCTGTTATGGGTTACACTTATAAATAAAAACATACAAATATATCTGTATAGGTTGCAGCTAATTGATATAATATCAATATGTCTGTTTTAAGTATGATGGTACTGATACTGTCTGTTTTAGGTGATAGCCAGTGATATGGCACCTGGGTATACCAGTAACACAGTGCACAACACGACTGCCAGGATTAACATCACTGTCCTAGACGTCAACGACAATCCACCAAGCTTTTCACAAGGTAAATTGTTTTTATAAATCAACCCATTTATGCTTAACAGTTCCCTGTAAAAATAGCCATCTGTATCTTTGATACCTTTTACAATGATTTGCCAACTATGCGTTCACAGGAAAGATTTTACCAAATCTGTCATGCTGCTTAATAAATGGTTGCTGCAAGCATTAACAGGTTATGAATGATGTTTTCTACTAAAAATATATACACGCATAGAAATGGTGATTCAAGGGTGTCACAAAGCTCTTTTGATTCACCCAATTTACAAATCATTTTCACTGTAAAAGTTATAATAATCTCTCAATTTTGGCTAAAATTAAACTCATCTTGAAAAGAACCCTTGTATAAATGTAAATGATTATGTAACCAACACACCATACAATCAGATAGGGATATGAATGGTAGCCTTAATGTATAACTATCAACATTAAGATACTATATTTTACTATATTTAGGTTGTTTACTAGGTACTAGAAGTCTGCTTTGTTTATTGTGGATGCAGTAACTGTAGGTATTTAGGTTGTTTACAAGGTACTGCAGGTCTGCTTTGTTTATTGTGGATGCACTAACTGAAGGTATTCCCGTTGTTTGATAGGTGCTACAAGTCTGCTTTGTTTATTGCAGGTTTATACCAGGTTTCAGTAGCAGAGGATACCGTGGTTGGTGCCATTGTTAATGCAAACATCACAGCTGAAGATATAGATCAGGGAAGCAATGCTGAGTTCACCTTTACAACTGATGATACTGTAAGCATTAGAATGGTATTTTTCGCGTGAGACCACTATATGTTATTAACTTGGTGGAGGGGCTGCACCGATAGCTGGGTGGTTAAAAGCATTGCGTACCCACTGTTCACTGATTCGTGGTGTTTTTTTCCTGGGTACTCTAGTTTCCTCCACCATTAACTACTGGCTGGTCATGATTAAGGCAGAAAAATAACAATGAAGGATATTTCAATTCTTGTTACCTGTGAGGGTATATTTTGGTTCAATGGATCAATTTACCCCCTCCCATCCCAAACCCAAATGCATATTTGAACCTAAGATATTGAATCATTTTACCATTGTCTGGTTTTTGTATTATACTTTAAGGTATCATTACCTGACTTGTTCTTATTTGAGTCCATCAATGTTATGTTGTATTATATGTAGCAATATCTAATGTGACCATTTTAACTGTCATATTGATTTTGTAAGTGTCATTATTTAATATTTAATTTAGATGGCAGTATTTGATCCCATATCAAAAACTATATTTGTACAAACCAGTGTTTGGTGTACTTGTTACAACCGTTTGGTTTCACAACAGAAACTATTATGTTTATTAGATCTTGCAGTGTTTGATTTGACCATTTTCACTGTGTTGTGGTGTTCACTTATAGGTGGCAGCAGTGTTCTCTGTTGTGGGAGGCAACGGCTCTCTAGTAGTAGGGCAGGGACTGGACTATGACAGGGGGCAGAAACAGTACAGGTTTCCTGTCTTAGCCATAGACAAGGGTAGACCTGCTCTTACAGGGTGAGTAGGCACAGTACACTTTAAGGCCTTATCATATCCATAATGGGCATTGTCTTCCTCATCTTCATTGTCATCATGATCATATTATCATGTTCATTGTTGTCATTGTCATCATTGTCATCATCAAAATCATTATCATATTGACCATTATTATCATCTCCCTTTAGTCCACAATCGTTCTTTAATTTATTATCTATAAAGTCATTATCATCAGTATTATCATCACCATCATCCGTTGTCTTGGGACTTTCTCTGACAGGTCTCAGTCACCATAAGTGAATTGGTTATGGATCCAAACCCAAATCTTAAGATTTTAAAGTTCCTTCATGATATGCTTTAATAATCTTAAACTTCAAAGTAAACACAACAATTTAACTCTCAAAAATGAACAAAAAACATGCGAGGTTTGAATTTCATTTGAAGATAGAGTATTTGGAAAAATAATAATAGAGACTTCAGTATATGAGGACCCCTCATTGCTATAGTAACGAGGAGATTAAAGTTAAAACATGCTATAGGTACAAATTATGCAGCTATCAACATAGGCCATTGGAATGGCTATGATATTTTGGGTATTTTGTTATATCTTTGTATCTGAGAAAACACCCTGATGAAGTGATAATACTCAAAAAAAGAGACAAAAACATCAACATGCAGGACAGCATGATCAAGTAGAATATTGTGCTAATGGTAAATAGGGTGAAACATGATTGTTGTTTTTTCAGGTCTGCAATGGTGGAAGTAAACATCATAAATGTAAATGACAATCCTCCAGAGTTTGAGGAAAGAGACTATGCACTTAGTATTGCTGAGAATCAACCAGGGGGCGCTCTCGTTGGACGACTCCAGGCTACAGATATAGATGGCGACACTGTCACCTACAGTGTCTTACAGGGAGGCAAAGGTAGCTCCGAATCCTGGAAGTTACGTTCATAGTAGACCAGAACAATTACTTTATGATATTGATGATAATCAAGTATTTGTTTAAAATAGTATGTAGCCACAAGAAAGTTAGCAAAATGGTCAGAAAGTGTCCCTTTTTCCCATCAAGTGGAGTATGTTCAGCACTCTATAATGGATGATCGCCCGTAAACTTTGTATCTCTAGAGTTCATATATGGTCTTTGAAATTAGAAAACAACTTGAATAAAGTAACATTTCAAAATATTTGATAAGAAATTGTTAAATCCATTGGAGACCTAACCTTCATTCAGTTATTTATTATGAAGTTGCTTTGTTATCAAGCTATGTCCATACATGTTAGACCATGTGTATAATGTCATTAACTGCTCTTTTTTTGACAGACTTTTCCATCCACCCGATGAGTGGAGAGTTGTTTACAAGTAGTGTGCTAGACCGGGAGCGGGTGGCGAGTCACAATCTCACAGTGCGTGCCTCTGACGGCCTGCACAGCTCTGATGTCCACGTCTACATTAGCGTCCAGGACCAGAACGATAACCCGCCATTGTTCAGCGAGGCACGGTACACTGCAGCCGTCCCTGAGGAATCTCCACGGCGGCTACTACTGCAGGTGAGACATCATTCTCAGAGCTGCTCTCAGCGGACATGTGTCAATGTTACAATGTTGCCATTCTGACGTTAACCCTTTCATGCTCAGAATAACCCTGTTCGATGCATACCATCTGAATGAATAACCTAGGTTATGTATATCTCTGGAGCAATTGAGGAAGAATTCAGAATTCAATTGACCCGAAGTTTTTGTTTGCTGTTAAAAGATGATGTTATTTCAATGAAGAATAAATGAACCCAAATGTGTGCCAATTTTTCATTTTAGCAAGACATGAACAGAATAAGAAACATAAATGATGATTTCTGAATAAGTAATGATGATCTAGGATACAGGAAATGCTGCTTGACGTATTGCTGTTTAAGTCTATAGCATTGTTAAATGACCTTCGTGTGCCAATGTGCCTTTAAGCAAACGTTAATTCATTCATAATAGCATTGTTGAGCAAATACAGATGGAGCACCCTACTATTTCATGGTTTCTTCTTGATGAAATGGAGCTTTTATGATATTTTCCCTTGACGCTAATGTTTTTCCTGTGCAGGTGTTTGCCAGTGATGCTGATGCGGGGGTGAATGCTGAGATCTCATACTCCATCCTCAGCGGGAACACAGGAGCCATCTTCTCCATCAATGCCTCATCGGGAGCACTCTATGTAGAAAAGGGAGAGGAACTGGATTATGGAAAACAATCCTACTATACCCTAGGCATACAAGCCCAGGATGGTGAGTACAAATACTCTCCAGTGAGGAGTGATGGGGGGGGGGGGGGGGGGGCTAGAAGTAGTAGTAGTAGTCTTATCATTATCATCATTATTATCATTATTACTATTATTATTATAATTGTTATTATTATCATTATTATTATTATTATTATTAGTATTATCATTATTATTATTATACTATCATCATCATCATCATCATCATCATCATCATTATTAAAGAACTCAATATCCAGTGCTCCATTTTACATGTACCTAGTATAATGCATTTCCCCACTGTCTTTCCAGGAGGTCGTCCACCACTGAGGAACTATTCCCAGGTAGTAATACATGTGATTGACATAAATAACAACCCGCCTAAGTTTGTGAGGAAATCCTACTCTGCTCAGGTGGAAGAAAATCAATCAAATCGCACCTTTGTCATCCAGGTAAGAAGTCATAGGGTACTAATCAGAAGGGATGTAAGAAAGTATGATAATTTATAAGGAAGCTAGCTGTTCTCTAATCTCTTCCTTCTTCATCAGTCTATCCATTGCCGCACCATAGAAACAGCATGAATATGTTCATGCTTTTGTTATGATCAAAGAAATATTTCTTGTTTTATTTGAATGCAAAGTTTTGATCAAGATTTTTCAAATATTAAAATGCCTTTGGTTGACTGAAAGAAGGTTTATAGCAATTGGCCAGTGCTCCAGGAATGAGTATAGATCATGGCTGATGTCATAGAATACAATTTTGAACATTTAAAACATTGTAGTTTATTATAGTTCTTCAAATTATGCACTTCAACTTATCAGCTAAAACTTTATTTGACAGATGTAACTTATTTTGAATTAACTTTGCGGTGCAAAATTTTAAGTAGTTTAGTCCAATTAAACATTGTTTAGGTAGTATATGAAACAACTCTTAAATGAATACTGCATGAACAAAAAACTTTTTTTTTCAGTATTTTGTATTTTTATTTTTGCTTAGTTTTGGGTTCTCTCAAATTACCAGCTATTAATTTTGAATGTTTTCTATTTAATACCAGATATCTGCAGTGGACCCAGATTCAAATGATACTCTCACCTATGCGTTATCCGAGACAAATCAAGACTTCTGGGTGTCTCCACCTAGTGGTGAGATCATGACCAATGTTGTGCTGGACAGAGAAAGCAAAGACGCATACCAGCTGCATGCCATGGTCAGTGACGGTCTACACAATGACACGACTATCATCAACATCACGGTCCTCGACACCAATGACAATGCTCCTGAGTTCAGCCGCGAGAAATACGAGGTCTCGATTGGCTTTGACAGCGAGGTGGGAAGATCAGTGATCAGGGTGCTGGCGACAGATAAGGATATTGGTAACAATGCCCACATCACCCACTGGCTGACAGGGAGCGAGGGCAAGTTCGCCATAGACCCAGACACGGGACTGATCACTGTGGCAAACAGATTCAATGATCTCTCTAAAGGGAGGTACGATCTGCGTGTGTTTGCCGGCGATCACGGCTGGCCCCCTTTGAGATCCAATGTCTCTGTGACGGTGTTCGTAAACAACAGCAATAGGCATCCCCCGCAGTTCAAAGAGTTTGTGTATGAGGCAGAGGTTGCTGAAGATGTTACCATAGGAAGCGTTGTTATCCAGGTGAATGTTACAGATGCAGATGAAGGTCTTGCTGGTGAGGTCAAGATGAGTATCACGGGCGGGAATGAAGGAAACGCGTTTGTCATCCAGGACTCTGGCAGGATCACAACTGCTGCTCCTTTAGATTATGAAGCTACTAAGCACTATCAACTTATCGTCCAAGCTCAGGATGGAGCCAGTGACCCTAAGAGCTCCAGTACTGTTGTGAGGATCAGTGTCACAGACGTCAATGATAACGCACCTGTGTTCCTCCCGGTACCCTCCACCCTCCACCTGCAGACAGTGGTGGCTGAGAACACCCCGCTCTACACCCTCTTGGCATGGGACGATGATAGTGAACTCAACGGAAATAACAAACTCTTATATTCACTTCAAAACCACGCTGACATGTTCAATGTGGATAGTACTAGCGGAGTTTTGACTAACACTGTTGATTTAAACAAGGAGGGTATTTATGAGTTGAAGTTCACCGTCCACGACCAGGGGACACCTAGCCTCCACAATGATACTACAATCACATTGGATGTCAGAGCTGAGCTGAAAGGATACCCTGTATTTAGTCGAACTTATTACAAGGGGAAACTGAATGAGAGTGCCATTCCTCCTGTTGATGTTCTTCAAGTAGAGGCCAAAGTAGGATCATCATCAGATCATGAAGGCATCTTCTATAATATCAGCACTTCCAGGCCTACAAACAGTTACACCATAGGAAACGACAAGGTGAGAAACGTGGAAATACATAAACTTTCCTGATTAAAAGTTGCCCTTGTTTACCTTATATGGTAACCTGTATCTTCTCGGCATTTTGAGGGCATTTAAGGGCCAAAGTTTTTTATATTCAATATGTGATGAACTGTATCCATTCAAATTTTCAGGGTATTTGAGGGTTACAAGTGTGGTTGCATTCCCACTTCCCTATCTGTTCCATATTGACAGGGCATCAAAGGGTTAAGATCTATCAATCATTAATTAATTCTCTATAGGATGACTTGGATCTGTTCTTTATTTTCAAGGTGGTTCAGAGTTCTTCTTTATGTGATTTCCTCCATCTTTTTCATATCTTAAAGCCATAAAAGAATTATTTTTTGTCTTTGTCAATACTTGATAGTATGTTGCTATTCTATATTATTTTTAGGGTCTATTGAAAAGCTCCAATAAAGCTGACAGAGAGAAGTTGCCAGTTCACTCTGTGGTGGTAACTGCCTATAATCAGATTAACTCAACCTTCTCAACACAGGCAGGGGTAAGTTACTTTCATTTCTACATATACGCAGTATGAATGAACATTCATCATATACAAATACTCTCATAAAGGGTTTATATATATATATATATATATATATATATATATATATATATATATATATATATATATATATATATATATATATATATATATATATATATATATATATATATATATATATATATATATATATATATATATATATATATATAGGCCTAGAAAAAAATTGTTTGTTTCCTGTGACGGTCCAAAAAAAATAGAGTAGGTAGTTCGGAAAAAAAATTTTGATTATTTTTTTGTTCAAAAATGTGTGTTTTATGCATGTTTTTTGATGATTGGGAGTCGGGAGGGCCGAAAAAACTTTGAATAAAAAATTTGTTAGGGTAGGCTTACAGGAAACAAACAACTTTTTTTAGGCTGTATATATATACATACATACATATGTATGTTTATATTGTGACCACCCTTAGATAATATCCTCACTCTCGTTCTTGAAACTCCATTTCTGTGATAAAGTGGCAAGTCGCTAATAATGTATTTATTTTCAATTTTGCCTAATTGATCAATGTTTTTTTCTGCAGGTTGTGATTGAGATAGAGGACAGTAATGACAATGCTCCCAGTTTCCCATTCAGCCGTTACCACGCTGCTGTTCGCGAGGATGTGACTCTGACGCATACTGTCACCACACTACGAGCACAGGACCCAGACCTGGATCCCACAGTAAGATCTTCATTGTGTTCTATCCCAAAATAAATAGGCCTGATAGACTTGGGAGGTTATAGTTAGTCCTACTAGATTTAGATTGAAACTGTATCCTATAGTTTTTATGGAACTACAAATGACCAAAAATTCAACTTATGAAAAAACATTCAACATAACTGAAAACAATTCAACTTACATGCAAAAAACAATTCAACTTGACTTCAAAATGATTCAATGGAATATCATGATACCTTGCTTTTGGGTGAAATCTGCCCTTAGTCACTTTTTTTGTCATACAAGCCCCTCTTATCACCTTATTATTATATGCATACTCATTTTCTTTAATTCCCTTTATTTATTCAGGTTTGTCCATATATATAGATATTTATCATTTTCTTAGTGTCCGGTGCTCAATATACCTAAACTCCGCCTATGAACATTGATGCCATGTTGTACTTGTCTGAATATCATGGCAAGGAGTTTCCCCTTCACCATTGGTTCCCCCCTTCAAGTGCATCATTAGTGAACGGCTGAAAACGAATCAACTTGTACATGCAGAAATGATTCAGCCTGCATTTGTCTATATCTGGCCAAATGATATAGACGAATGCAGGTTGAGTTTTTTCCACTAAGTTGAATCATTTTGAAGTCAAGTTGAATTCTTTTTGCATATAAGTTGAATTGTTTTCAGTCAGGTTGAATGTTTTTTCACAAGTTGAATTTTTGGTCATATGGCGTTCCATAAGTTTTGATGTCATCATCGCTATGGTTTCACTTTTGAATTGAATCCAAAACAGATCCTCTAAATATTGATTCTTATACTTAGGCAGAAGAGTGTGATGATGTTTGAATAGCCAAAAATAAGAGCATTATGTTAGCAGCATTATAGTCATTCTGAACCATTTTTTCCAACTCTTCTGATTATTTTTCACCTGACCATCCCTATATTGCCTTAGAAAAGTACGTTTTGGAGAATAATTAAAGGAGTAATGTTAATTAGGATGAACTGATAAATTACCTTGAAATATCTTGTGGATTTTTTCTGATCCCCATATTATTTTCAAAGGTAACATGCATTCAGATGCATTCTAAAAGCTACTTCTGTTTATAAATGGGTTAACTTAACCAGGTCCTCATTCCCTTGTTGGGATGACTTTAGTACCTTTAGCTTTCCTATCGTGTTCCTATTTTTTATAGAATATATTCCCTTAGAGTAAGTGAAAGTAACCTACATTAGTTGCTTTCTAAAATGTATTTATGAATCATCTCTAATTTCCTAGTTGAGCTACAGCATTGAGCAGGATGACTCTGGAGGCTCATTTGAGATCATGGAAATAGACAATACAGCCATCATTAGAGTGCAGAGGAAGCTAGACAGAGAAAGCATGGCCCCTGAGCTTAATGGGGTCTACACATTACAGGTAAAAAAACAACAACAAAACACATACTAGGAGGATATATTTGGAATAGTGTCAGTTGTTGCTGATTGTAGCTTCTACTTTATTACTGATACTGCTGCTACTGCCACAACTACTGAAGCTACTACTACTGCTGCTGCTACTACTGCTGCTGCTGCTACTACTACTACTACTGCTGCTGCTTCTGCTGCTGCTACTACTACTACTTCTACTACTACTACGACTACTACTACTGCTATTACTACTACTACTACTACGACGACGAAGACGACTACTACTACTGCTGCTGCTGCTGCTGCTAAAGCAACTACTCATTCTAATGCAAATTGTCTTGATTATTCCTTATTCAGATTCAAGTCAGTGACGGCCTTCACATAAACACTACAGCCTTATTCATCTTGGTTGAGGATGTGAATGACAACCCTCCAGTCTTTAACAAGACACACTACAACGCCACTGTGTATGAGGTAAGAGTGCTTCATCAAGCTCTTTTTAATGATAATAATATTATTATTATTATTATTATTATTATTATTATTATTTATTTATTTTTTTATTTTTTTATTTTTTTATCATTAGTATTATTAGTATTAATATCAATAACATTATTATTTTAATTATTATTATTAGTAGAAGAAGTAGTAGTAGTAGTATTAATAATAATAATAATAATATCAGTTACAGTATTAATATCATTATTATTATTATTATTATTATTATTATTATTATTATTATCATAATCAGTAGTAGTAGTAGTAGTAGTAGTCGTAGTAATAGTAGTATTACTATAATGATGATATTATTAATATTATTATTATCATTACTATTTTTTATTATTATTACCATTGTTATATTTATTATTATTATTATTATAATTATTATTATTATTATTATTATTATGGTTATATTAATACTAATACTTATTTATAGAGCTGCACTCACGGAGGGAGATCAACTCATGAGCTCACCACCTGTTTGACTCGTGAGCTCATGAGCTCACGGACGTTCCAATTTTCCAACAAAATACTTATTTTTCAGCCCAGCTATTAAAAAATGAATATTTATTGACGGAGATTTATTAACATTGCAATGTTAATTAAATTTTAAAACGTGGTGAGGAGGTACAATGGTCAGAATAACGCTCAACACCGCCTGAATGTATACATTGGAGACTGTAAAGAAGACATGACAGCGATAAGCAGTTATGTATGTTCATAATGTGTGTTAGGTGCTCTGTGTTTCGTTTGTGTTCCCAACATAGACGAGCTCACGATTTGAACATTTCAGCTCGAGCTCGGCGAGTTAGCTCCAGGGCTTGAGCCACTCGAGTTCGTGAGTGGTGAGTGCAGCTCTACTTATTTATGTCCAGATTTGTGTCTAATTATACTTTTATCTAAGATGTTAGATTCATTGCTTCATTTAATGTAATTTTATCTATTTTTTGTTGTTAAGAATGCTCCGTTAGGACAGGAGGTGCTCCGTGTGACAGCTGATGATCCAGACAGAGTTGATGCAGGTCGCCTGCAGTACAGTATCACCAACGGCAACGATGGCGGCCATTTTAACGTCAGCTCTCCAGCTGGTTGGCTATTGGTTGCTGCAGCCTTGGATCGGGAGCAGACCGAGTCTTATATCCTCACAGTCCAGGCCATGGATACAGCAGGGAACACGGTAACAACTTGTACTTTCAAAGAAGACTTGGGTGTTAATATGGTACTCTAGGGGGTGGATGGATGGGGAAACTAATATAAAATGGGTATATGCTTGTTCCAATTTTCAAAAAGTATGCATATTGCATGTTCCGATTTTCAAAGGAACAGGGTTTTTTTTTTCAACAACTTGTTCAATAATCATAATTCTAATAGGTTATCTTTACTCAAATATCACCAGTTTCGTTATGATAAGGGTTTGGTGTATTTTTTGACCAAAAATCAGTGCTTGGTGTCTTTTAAGCCAATATAAGTACAAGAATGCCTGCCTATATTATGTGAATACCTACCTGAAGAATTCTTGCCAAACATCTCAGTTTGAAGCCCAATGCTCTAAATTTATGCAAATAATTTGGAAATAAGTTTACTTATTATTTGGAACTAACTGTATTTATATAATCCAGTGAACATTACTTCCCATACTTACATCTTTTTTGGAAAAAATCAATTGTATTTTAGCGTCAATTATTAGGACATTTGTTAATTATGTAGATTTTTAGTCAATCACCATCATTTGATGTCTTGATTGCATTCCTTAAATCCAAAAATGACATCACTCCTAACTGTTACATAGAAAGCTCCCTAGCTATCATTTCAAAAACAGTATAGGGATCTACATTCATTGAGCTAGTGTGTCCGTAATGCTAATGAACCTTATCTATATATTACAGGCTGATACCATTGTGTTTGTGACAATATTGGATGTTAACGATAACCCACCTATTCTAATTGGAGAACCATACAGAGCAACGCTATTTGAAGGTAAGAGCAGCAGTATTTGAGAGTAAACTTGCTTAGTTCATCGCTTCTTAACCTAGTCTAATGAACTTAAAGGGATTGTTTGAATCACTGTGACATTAAGCAAGTGTTTTGTGATATTTACCATGAGCAAAAGAATCATTGTTTTTCATTTTATGATTTAGTGAGTTTTGATGTATTTACTTCAAAGGGAAGCATGCATTTTGTTTTTTACTTTGAAAGTAAATGTGTTTGTCTTAATTGTTATCAAACTAAGTAGGTGTTTTATGTCTTTTACTTTAGAGCAAAACAAGCATTGTTATTCACTTTGAAATTGAGTGAGTTTGTATTTAGATGATGTATACTGTTTGAATGTTAAATACTTGTATTGACAATATGCTAAACCCTTTTCAAAACGGTTGTTTTGTTGATATTTAATTGATAGTTTTCTCTCTTTTTTTTGCAACTTTTTGATTATAGGTGTTGCCAGTTTGACCCTGAACCTGAAGGTCGTTTCTAAGGATGCAGATGCTGGTAACAACTCTCTTGCGACCTTGACCTTAATTCCTGGCAGCCATGATGAGTTTGATCTCTCCACACTGAAACAGTCCCCAGTAAGACACTCTTCTGTTCCATGAGTAATCTGTGCATAATTAACGTAGTCATAGACTACAATCACAATAATGATGGAAGCACCCAATATGACAGCCTTGTTTTACTATATACCTCAATATTCATTCAGGAATTGTCACAATGATTGTCATCATATCAAGTATGATCAGTATAATATTGATGATAATAAAAATGATTCTGAATTTTGATGATATTGATAAGAAGGAAGACATATGTGCATTATAACAACAAATAAGGCTTCTACATTAAGTACTACTAGCATATGGAAAATGATTGTCAGCAGACTTTGTAGGGCTTTACAAGAAATGTATATCACCGCCACAGGCTAAGACATGGAATGTAATTGTCAGTTTCATTTCATTGAGACAATTAGAAGGAATACTACCCACATGCTCATTGTTTCACTCAACAACTTTTTTAATAAGCCCATTAGCTAATATCAACATTTTTCCTGTATGAGGGGGGTTTGTTTCAACAGAGAGGTAGATCTACCTCATCAGTTTGCAAATCTAAAGAATAGTGACAACTCTTAGCAAAAAAGTCAACATTTGTAACTATAAAGGGTGTTCATCACCCTTCAAACCATCCTCTATCCACAACTGATAATGATGGTCAATTGTGTTTTGTAGGGTTTAACTGAAGGGAATATCGGAGTGGTCAAGGCTCTTGACCGAGAGAAGGCAGGTCTGAACCTCCTAGCCAATGGCACAGGGATTTACCAGTTCATTGTCCAGGCTCAAGATTATGGAATACCATCTCTATCCTCAACATCCACGGTAAGGCCAGCTCCTGGAGAGCTGATTCTGAAACATATATTTTCACTGCTGTTTTTTTTTATTTGTCTGGTGTGATGAAGTACCAAGTAATGCAAGTATTTTGGTCACTATGTTTGTTTGTTTGTTTTTACTTTTCTAGTATCAGATACCAACTAACTAGACCTTGAGGTATTGTAAGGGTTGATTTTTGGTTTGTAACTGAGCTCATTCATGCTTGGAAGCCCCTAGTAATGTTTTGTTTGGATCTATGATATTTTACAAAATAGCTTACAAATAAAATTTGAATTAGAAATAAATGACCAATTGTTGTTGTTTTGTTTCCGATTTACATTTCTTCCCAAAATGTGTTTATGCAAATGCTTCAGTAGGTTATGAACAAAAAAAGAACCACTTGTACTTAAAACCTGTATACATCCCTTGTATTCTTTTTGATCTTTTTCTTTTTGAGTAAAACATGGTAGTAAGATTTTTTTTGTTTTAGGTGACAATCTATGTTGAAGATGTCAATGACAACGCTCCTGAGTTTGCTGGAGGTCCGTATGAGATCAGCGTGTCAGAAGGCTCCCCCCTGGGGCTGACTGTAGCTACTCTGACAGCCACGGATAGAGACCTCCCACATAACACAAACCTGACCTACAGCCTGGCGCGGCATGGGAACCTAGCCGGGGCGTTCAGGGTGGAGCCGCTCTCAGGGGCGCTAGTGGTAGCAGGGCAGCTGAGTATTACTGTGCAGGGAAAGTACAACCTGACAGTGTCTGCACATGACGGGAAATACACAGTCGAGGTAAGTGTCCATAAACAATGAATGAAAAACAATCAGGTACTTGATCACATACTCGTCAACTATGGGCAGCCCTAAAAGCCAAGTGGTCTAGGGTGATCTGCCAAATAATTTTTCTAACAAAGGTTTTGATGCCAAATTGTAATGGGGATTATTGGCCAAAATCCAGTATTGTTCTCCATGTTTGACGATATTACAACATTTTGGTCAACCACAGTCATGTGACATATCAAAAAGGAACCATGAGTCAATAACAAATATTTCAACAGACAATGCCTTATTGATTGTTTCATAATTAATTACTCATTTATTTATTCAATGACATTGTGATTTGTACACTCAATTAACATGTAATCCATTGATTGACAAACTATGAGTATTCAAGAAAAGCATTACCAAACTAGATACATGTATTTTTTGTCTATAATGCAAATGTTTGTGCTTTTCAGACGAGTGTGTTTGTGACCCTGATTGATACCAATGACAATGACCCTGTCTTCAGCCGGCCTGTCTACTACATGAACGTCAGTGAGAATGACCACAACAGAAACATAGGACAAGTATTCGGCGTCGTCACAGCAACTGACGCTGATCACGGCCTCAATGGCAAGGTCACCTATCAGTTGACCTCCAGCAACAGTAGAGGGCGCTTCAACATAACAGATGTATGTTATTAACATCAGTAGCATTATTCTTTGTTCTTGTTCTTGTCATGTTCTGACTGCAGATTGTGACATTACTGCAACAAATGTATACTGATTGAATCCACTTTTTTGCAACAATTATTGTGCAACAATTGTATCTGGTCGTTTTAGAATAGCAGACCTTTTTGCATCAGTTGTAACATATAGATGAATCAACTTTTTTTTTACTGAAAAAGGTTCAGTTGGGTGTATTTATGTTACTTATCGTCTATGGGTCCAGGGACTATAAAATTGAGTCATGATCCTGCCTGAAATTATACATCTCATTCCGGTTAGTCAAAAACTTCAGAGGTTCATTTGACGTGTATTTTCTGACATTCTAGTTACTATTATCATCATCATTATTAGTAGTAGTAGTAGTAGTGGTAGTAGTTGTAGTAGTAGTAGTATTAGTAGTTACTAAGTATCATTATTATTATTATTATTATTACTACTATTATTATTATCATCATTATTAATACAATTATCATCATTGCAACGCCAGTGTCTTACTGACTCACAATACTCCTAGACCTTTGTTTCTAAATATTTTAATCTTCCACTCTGTGGGTGATTCAATTAATTAATGGTCATAACAACATTTACAAAGAATTATGATGCCAAGATGCTGTATCTTTTTCCATTTTGTAGCCCTCTGTTGGGAATCTTAGTTTGATTGGTGTTGTGGACCGTGAGAAGTTGGATCACTACACTGTCATTGTCACGGCAACAGACCAAGGCACGCCAAGCAGAAAAGTAGGTCTTCATTACCATTTCATATACTACCAAGTGTACATCTTCCAGTTGGGATTGGTACCATTTTTATTTGATTTGTATGTTTCATTAAATGTTATATTTTTTGATTGTGCAACACTTTACCAAGACACAATCAGAGGCAACACTATTGGATCTAAATGTCAGATGCTAAATTTTGACAGGTTTAAATAGTAGGTATCTACCCACAAGAACAAGATATATGTGACTATCCATTTTTAATATTTTGTTGATTATTTGCAGAGTTATATATTTGAAGCTTCATCCTCAGATAAGAAAAATTAAAAAACCATAGCAGTGAAATTTCTTTCTTAACCGAACTGCTGCCTTTGCTAGCATGAATGCCAGTGTCAAACAAGATGAAAGTCAAATAGAAGCTACCCTTATTAAAGCTCGGAAAAAATCCTAAAACATGACTTCATGAAATTTATGTGGATCTTGATTTAAGAGTTATCAAACCTACGTATTTCCAATTTGTAGGGCACCAGTGAAGTGGAGATCTCTGTCTTGGATGTGAATGACAATGCCCCATTGTTTGTGGATGCCCCCTACATGGGAACTGTCAAGGAACACTCCACCCAGGGAACAACAGTATTTGTGGTATGTTTATATCTATGCTTGCTCATAAGTCCATCAATGACACAAATTTGGCAAGAATTTTCCATCTGTACATCTAAGTGAGCAAAATTATATTCTTAAAAGATTTCATTGACTATGAATATTAAAAAAATATTGGTTTTTGGCAATATTTGAATTACACACCAGGATTTGTATATGCATGGATTATATATTTATTTTTGAATTGTTGAATACTTTGAGCCTTTGATTAAAGTTAAATCACGGGTGTCTAGATCCTAATATTATTGTTACACCTAAGTCTCACGCCTGGTTTCTGTATAAGGATGTTTAAATCTTTAGGTGACTAGATTCTTGTTACTTTGATACAGCAGTTGTTTGATTCCTCCCTGAAGCTAAATGGAAATAGCACATTTTACATCTGTATGTATTAGAAAAACTTCAGGTTTATACATCGCAAGAGGGTATAATGATAGGCACACTGTTTATTCAGTAGTTATTTCTGGTGATTGTCATAAGATATGGTGTTCAGTCTGTTTATTACCATCACTGTTCTACAGACAGCTGTTTCTGGCAGACAAAAGGTAACACTCTTATTCTACTCATCCCTACTCTGCCACAGAATGCCCTGAACATTTACATAGGATTCAGTTCTTTCAAAGAAAAACATATTTTGGAGAAAACACTAAGATTTTGGAACTTGGCTTTAACTTGGTTGTAAGTGGTAAAGGAAACTGGATTTGGAAAACCACCACCTAACCCCACGTCACTGGCAATTTCTCACATGCCAATATATTAAAAGGAAATATAAATCTGAAAGTGACTAACAACTCTCGATCCTTTGAACATGTTTTGAATGTATGCTCTATTCCAAATCATTTCAAAATTATTGTAGCATGTATATGTCAGTGGCACTAAGAGCAGGGATGGGTTTATTTGACAGAGACATTTTTGCCTCATATTACCCAAGCACCCAACTATAGGGCGCTCTGTGTTATTGGTTCGGTAATTGTCTGCGGCCTGCATTCTTCAGTCCCAGTATTGTATACAGGAATTAGGTTCTAGTAAGAGTATTTAAGGCTCAATATTTGTTGTCAGCCACCGTTTTGGTTTGGGTTTTGCACTGATTTTGTAATAGTGGGCCTGCACAGTGGTGAGCTTTTAGTTCTGAGGGTTGCGCAGTATAGCTCAGTCCCATGCAATAGCGTCCCATTGAAACAATTAATGGTAGCTCATCAGATATGTTGGAGACGGTTCTAGGACAATATCCCCCCGGACAATATCCCCCCGGACAATATCCCCCGGACAATATCCCCCCGGACAATATCCCCCCAGGACAAAATCCCCCGGACAATATCCCCCGGATTTTTTTTTTTTAATTCCAGCGTTTTAAATTATCCTAAATTGTGTGCCGGTAAAAAAAAATCAATTAAAAAAAAAATTGCAGTGTTAAAAATTATTCTAAATTTTTTTTTTTTTAAATTAAAAAAAAAAATTAGTGTTTTAAATTATCCTAAATCATGTACCGGTAAAAAAAAATGAAATTAAAAAAAAAAATTGCAGTGTTTCAAATTATTCTAAAAAATTTTTTCAAAAATTCAAAAAAAAATTAGCATTTTAAATTATCCTAAATCATGTGCCGGTAAAAAAAAATTCAAAAAAAAATTGCAGTGTTTTAAATAATTCTAAAAAACTTTCAAAAATTCAAAAAAAAATTAATAAAAAAAAAAATCTTTTTTTTAATTCCAGTGTTTTAAATCATCTTTAAACATGTGATAGTAGAATTTTTTTTTAAAATTCCAGTGTTTTAAATTATCCTAAAACATGTGTTAGTAATTTTTTTTTTTTTAACCGGCACATGATTTATGATAATTTAAAACACTAATTTTTTTTTTGAATTTTTGAAAAAAAATTTTTAGAATAATTTAAAACACTGCAATTTTTTTTTTGATTGAATTTTTTTTACCGGCACATGATTTAGGATAATTTAAAACACTAATTTTTTTTTTGAATTTTTGAAAAAAGATTTTAGAATAATTTAAAACACTGCAATTTTTTTTTTAATTGAATTTTTTTTACCGGCACATGATTTAGGATAATTTAAAACACTAAAAAAAAAATTGAAATTTTTGAAAAATTTTTTAGAATAATTTAAAACAC